>VWZS01007432.1:803567-944229 GCA_013397075.1 Rhabdornis inornatus | reverse complement strand
AAAAAAAAAGAAGAAGAAAGAAGGAAAAGCAGGTGACTAAAAACCAGCAGAATTGTAGCCCTCACAGATGTCACATCCTTCACAAACTCCACAGCCCTCACAGCCACCATAGCCCTTAGAGCCCCCATAACAACCACTGCCCTTACACCCCCATAGCCCTCAAGGACCCCATAGCCCTCCAAGCCCCCATAGCCCTTACAGTATTCAAAACCCCCTGAGACCTCATAGAGCTCACAGCCCTCGTAGCACCCAAACACTCCATAGCCCTCACTATTCCTCACAGACCCTATAGTACTCAGAGACCCTATAGACCTCCCTGACCCCACAGCAGCTCCCATAGCCATCACAGCCCTCACAGCCCTAAGAGTAGGCACTGGTGGCATTGAAAAGCTAGATTTGAAGATTTTAAACATATAACTTTTTTATTACTATGTTTCTTTCTGAAGCTGAAATTTACCATGCATTGATAAACTTTGATTAATGTCTCGTTTTCACATGAACAGAAGCAAAAATAAATTAATTTACATTATATTGGAAAGCTAGTCTCTCACAAATTCCATGCATCTCTTTTGATGGTGACTTGCTGTATCTTCCCACTTTCACTCTGTTTGCTGCCAGGATAACCTTCTTCTATGTTCCAAATGCCTGATGGTTTAGGAGATGCTCCAGGCAGGAGGAAGCGACCTGTACTGTACCTGCTTGCAGCACACAGACACTTCTTTGATTGCTGTTTTTGCTATAGTCAGTGCTCCTGAAATAATTTTCATTACCATCATCAGGGATACCTATTTTTGGCAGCTGCAAAAAACTACACTTAAACTCACTTTTGAGATGGAGTGTCCTGTGTATTTCTGGAAAAGTTGCCATATGTAACAACTCTACTAGATGTAGCATGTGGATAGACTTCAGCATTCAGGCTTTCACTTTCCAAACTCTACCTCCTTTATAAAGTTCACTTGAATGGGGTGTAGCCTTGCTTTATGCTTTGTCAGCATAGGAAAGCCACATGTGTATCGTTTAGCAGTGAGAAGCATGGAGTGAGCTGTTCTCATGGGTTTAAAACTATCTCACAAGCAAATTATTTTTTTCCCTTTCTAGACCAGAGCACTCTATAAAGGCAACATACAGTGTGTGCCAAATCTGGAGTCTTTCCAGAAGTACTACCTGAGTTATCACATGGTGGAAAAATATTTGAACTCCTTGAAATATGCCCTGGAACCAAAGAAGGACAACATTGTCATAGTTAAATAACCAAAAGCAGCCAGGAAAATATTCTACAGATTCTTTCAGAAATTTTACTTCTGGACTGAGATGTTCTGTTATCCTGTAAGGCAATTGCTTTGAACGGTTAATCAGCCTCTAAGTGAGAGGATTTGACTTATAAGTATGTGTTGGAAGACCTCCCACTGACACCAATGGGAGCTAGACTGACAAAGACACATAGCACGACTGCTATAGTTAAGGAATCATTTCATTCACAGTTTACTTGGAGGATCAAAAAAACCTTGCTTGTAGGATCTAAATACTTACATACAAGTATTTCAGTAGTGTTGGTGGAACTTGGGTTTCAGGATAGGGAAAAAAACCTCTTTCATAAAAGCAAGCAGAAAAATTTACTCAGAAACTAAATAAACAGCAGGCAAGCCTATAGGAGATCTGTGTCATAGTGAGGGAGCTTCCATGATCTTCGCAGCACAAGAATGGATGTTCAAAGTTTGGCCAAATTTTCCATCCAGGTGTTGTTGAGAGCTCCACTGACCACATCCTTTCTTCAGCACAAGTGGAAGCACAGAGAAACCCTGATGATGTTCCTGGTAACTTTCAGCCAGGATTCAGCTGCTATGCTGAGGCAGCTGGTGCCAAAGCATCTCACAAGGAGTTAATTTACCCCATACAACCATTCTTACCATCATAGCATTGTGATGAAACACCTTTGCAGTCTTCAGAGTGACTGTTCAAATCAGCAAATGTTTCAAAACATTCCTTATGGTTTACCCAGTTGTTCTGGACATTAACTGCTTGTTAAATATCTTTGAGAAAATACAGAGTGCACAAATTACCTGATTACTATTCCTGGATGTTATTGGTATGATGGAATTTTCAATTTTCTTCATCAATATTCTATCAAAACAAAGCAAACCAAAAAGAAAAGGGATCAGAACAGCATGAACATGGCATATATAAACTCTTGCCACTTAAGAAAATGACATTTTATAGGATGGAAGGAGAGGAGTAAGAGAAAAACAGAAGAGAAGTTAATGCATGACCCTCAGATATACAGGAAACAGTGATCCAGCATAGCTGTACTGAAACTTAAAAATACTTTTATACATTGTTTATAATAGCAAACACAAAGGTGACAAAGAGCAGCAGTTTTATGCTTTGCGCTTTGACATCCTCAAGAAGTATAGAGACCTAAAGGAAAAAAGCAAATTTAGTCTGTGAGATTGAGTGTAGGCTTTCTGAAGAGGAAGAAAAAAATTTTCAATATATCCTAGCCCTTCAGGGACATACCTACCAAGACACTGTGAAAGCATCTGGGAACAGCATGTACACTCCTGAAAGGATGTGCAAGACTTCAAGGATGAGGGGATGCAGCTATCTCACAACTACCAATGAACGGGAATGTAGAGAAGTATATTACCTGTGTGAGAGGATGCGTAATGCACAGGAAGAACACAGCTGTCTAGGCCCATTTCAGGAAGGTGACAGAAAAAAAGTCTACCAAAGTATAGCTCTCTGTATGACAGGATACTGCTTGGGAAATGCTGACTGCAGCACTGGCACTTTAAACTCCACGTTTTTATCGGCATGGAGTGTGGGATGGTAGGATCAAAGCATGTCATCAGATTCAAATTCACTTAGATGGTTTTGCAGGAGGCAGGAAAACAAGATCCAGTTTTGAAACTGCCTTCTCATGTAATTCTTTTTTTTTGGTGGTTTTATTTCCTTGTTTGTTTGTTGGGTTTTGTTTTTGTTTGTTTGATGGTTAGTAATTTACTTGAAATAATCCTGAGTAAAAGTATTTCCTACTCCTACAGGAGCTGAAATGAACTGAAGCACTATTTGCAGAGAACACACCATGCTGAGTTTGCAGCCCTTTGAGGTAGAGACTTTGCACCCTTCTCATCCATCTCAAATAGATCTACAACTTATTTTTTTATGATTGTTTGCAGTGGTTATAAAATTTGGGCTATTTGCTTTACTGTATAATACCACAAGACAGTTTTGTTCATGACAGTCTGTATTTACACACCTTATGTTTGCTCAGCTCTATAAAGCAACAACATGAAAACAAGCAGCTACAGAATTTATGACACTCTCCAGGTGACAAAAGTCAATCAGCTTTTGGCCTCCTGCCATACCAGAACTGGTTACCTTCAGAAAGAGCCACCCCAACGTGAGGCTTGTCATCACAGTGTGGTGATTAATGATCCAGTTCCATGTGTGGTGCACAGTGAAGACCACAGATGTCAGTGGAAAAACAGAGGAGTGCACAGAAGTTTTAATGTTGGAAAGCATAACAAACTGGATGGATTTTTTGTTAGTCTCAGTCCCTTTTGATTCATAATACAAGAGCATTATCCAGGCAAATAAATAAGCTCAAAAAATGCATATAATAAAGCATCATAGTCAAAAGAATGATGATGGGAAATCTCTCTCCTTCTCTGTTAACTGGAAATGCCAATACATGATGAATAACCCAACCTGATTCAATGTTATTAAAATAGAAAATATGCTCAGTTTTTAAATCTTATCCATTACATGATACAGTGAAAAGTTTTAAAAATGTGTGTATATAATCCTCCACCCAGACCCTTCCAATAAACAGAAAACTTTTCTATAAAACCTTTTTGCAATATAATAGCCATAGTTTGGGAGGTTAAAAAAACAAACTAATTAAAACTTTTTAAAATCATCAAAACCCCTCATAACTTGTCAATTCTATTTAATAAACTGTTGTTGCCCTCTAGTGTTCAAACACAGCTTGTAAAGGCCCCTCCAGAGAGATCCATTCTGGTCAGCCTATCAATTAATTCCCCATTAGTTCTTAATCCAACATGACAAATGGATGGGAAAATTAATTTTTAAAATTTTTTAAAAGTGTTTCAGTACACCTGCCTAATACTTTGTTTTCTTTACTAGAGCATAAAAGAAGATCTTTCATGTAGCAACTTCTAAAGATGTTTGTTTAACTCGAACATTGTGAAAAGCCACTGAGGTCAGCACCCTCACCAAATCAGCCATGGTGCTTGAGCACCTCTCAGTTTTACCTCTGCCATTCACAGTGCTGGGCATTGCACTGCTGATTGGGCTGGAGGGCAGCTCCTAATGACATGGGACACACTAAATAATCAGAGAGTGGTTTGGGTTGGAAAGGGTCTTAAGGATCAGCTCATTCCAACCCTTGGCCATGGGCAGGGACACCTTCCACTATCCCCGGTTGCTCCAAGCCCTGGCCAACCTGGCCGTGAACACTTCCAGGGATGGGGCAGCCACAGCTTCTCTGGGCACCTGTGCCAGGATCTCACCACCCTCACAGGGGAGAATTTCTTCTCAATATCTAATGTAAACTTTCTTTCTTTTAGTTTAGAGCTATTCCCCCTTGTCCTATCACTACGTGTCCTTGTAAAATGCCTCTCTCCAGCTGAATACATGACCTGGGCTCTGAACAACCCTGAGATACATCTGCTGGATTCTGTTGAATATTTTGCTACTGTACTGTAATCATATCAATTAATACCAACAACCTTTTGCCTCCAACTAATTATTTATTGCAGTAGAAATGCACAGTGAGCATTCAGGGGTTGTTCTCAGCACCTCTCCTGCATTAAGGTGCTGTGGTGGCACCAGCAACATAGAAAGCTTCTCATGAAGGTTGCAGTTCTTATGAGAGAAAATTATGGTCAATCTCAAATCTGCCCCTGCACTTTTGCAGCTAGGCCTAGTACTTATCATTCCGTGAACTCATTTACCAAAAATGTTTCTCCTTGTTAGGTTCCTTGACCAGAAACCTCTGACAATAGCTATTGGGGAAAAAAAAAAAAAAAAAAGAAGAGGTTAAACAAAGCACAGTCAACAAACAAGCTGATAAATTTGAGGTACATTTCCTCTGTAATTTTGCTCACTTTTAAGAGGTTATCCAGACTGCTTTTCTTTTAACCATTATCAGACTTAAACAGTGTAGCAGACCAACTGGTTTTATACATATAAAGCAATTTGCAGCCTCCATATAGTAAGAATTCAAGTTCTTGTCACAAGGAACACTGACTTTTCTTTGATCTCTGAATAATGGAATTTTCAGAGAATTTTCTGCATTTAGTTATTTAGAGCTTTCAGAAAACTTGCCTTGAGGCCATTTTTTGGATCACGCCTGCTTCCCACCACACTAAGCTTGACAGATCTAAGAATCTCTTGGATGTGAGTCAAATTTCATATTTTGTAACAGAATTGCTTCCTTGCCTTCATGAGGCACCCTTCCTTCTCTGCCCTGACATTTGTTGTTGATTATGCCACCTGACATGAACACTTTGAAATCTAGCCTTTCATTCTAAAACCAGGTTTAGACTGACTGTATGCAAAGGGAAATTTAAATAACATGACCTGGAAGTTGTGTCACAGTAGATGCTCCCATTTACTCTCCCTGTTAAAGAGTCAGGAAAACATAAAATCATATAATTGTTTAGGTTGGAAAAAAACTCGAATATCAAGACAACTGTTACTAAGCAGCTATGCTTATTACCAGTCACATGAAGGGGATGCTAGTAGTGAAGAAGGTGTGCTTTGAGAGCACTCACATTTGCAGTATGTTGTTTTAAGGATACCTGTGATGTATGCAGAAGAACAACTTTAAAGACATGTATATAACCATAAACCATATTTAGATAAGGAAAATTAAATTATGCCATATGTGATATATTTTCTCCTCTTTGTACCTAAAAAACCATTTGGATGCAAAGCTCTATTACTAAGTATTCCTTTAAAGCTACAAATAGGGTAAATAGGATTGCCAGGCAATCATGTAACATTCTGGCATTTGGTGCAAATAGCACTGAAAACACCCACGTGCTGCACAGGTACTGAATTTATTAGGTGTACTTCAATTTCACTAATTTTGTCACAGTACAGATTAAGCTCATGAAATGCTTTTACTCCTTAAATACAAGACCTTCTTAGCTTAACTTGGATTTAAATGTTTACTCTCAGGATTTAGTAATAAATCAAAAATGACAGACATTATAGTTCAGCAGAGACAGAGCATTCCTTCTCACTACCAAACCCATCTCCTGTCTCCTGCTTTCCCATCAGAGCACAAAAAAGGAAGCCATCCTGTTCTGAGATTTCAATATCTACTGTTCCATTTCAGAGTTCTCCTCTCAAAAGTGAGAGATGCTCCTCAAAATTTTATTCCCTCTCCCAGTCAGACATCAGCATACATTCCATTGATCAAGTAATCCAGCCTGGTGTAATGCCTCTTCTGAAGAGATTCATGTATTTTCTTCCCTGTCAGCACAATAACTAGCAACAAGAATATCACCCCAAAAAACAAAGCTGCTATAAGGCTGCTTTTTTCCCCTAGCTGAAAGACCCCTTTCCCTCCCAGAACACCTTCTGACAGAGAGCTTTCTGAGTCAGAGGGGTCATAACCCCTAAGGTCATTTTGGGAAGATGCGAGGGAATCACTGGACAGAATGAAACCTGGAAAAGAGAGGAGGGTCACATGGCTGGTTTCATTGGAAGAGACAACTGTTGGTTCAGGAGCCACGGCTGGAGTCCTTGGCCCTGATGGGGCAGTAACAGATCTGGAATTCGTGGTCACCTGCTTGGTTGTAGAAGTAGAAGCAGAATTGATGGGCTTGGAAAGAAGAACATGAGTAACAGGGATGCTGGTGGCAGGGACACCAGGTTTAGCTGCAGTGGCTGCAGCAGGCAGAGAGGCAGCTGTGATGGGGTGGGTTGTGTTTGGTTTAGCAGCACCAGGAGGCAGAGAGGTTGTATGAGGCTCCAGCTGGGCAGTACTTGTCGGCAGAGCAGTGAGAGAAGCACTGCTGGTTTCAGGAGTGCCTGCCTGAGCAGTGGTGGGGAACGAAGTAGTGGGGTTTCCAACTGGAACAGCAGGAGGTGTGTTTGGTGGCACGGTAATTACCTTCTGCCTTGACATGGTGTCTAAGCTCTCAGACTGTTCTACTCTTTGAGATTCAGGAAAAACTGTATGAAATTCCATGTTATCCAAATGCTTGCCTATGTGGTTCAGGAGTTCAGATGCCTGATGCAAGACAGATTGCTGCAAACTGGCAGTGTGATTCTGATGGGTACTCTGGCTGTGAGAAATAAAGGTTCCAGCATCCGAAGACAAAGAATACTCATTTGAAGAAAAGTTCTCAGTTTTGATGGATGTTTCCTCTGGGGCATGGATGTCTGGAAACAGAAATACTGGTATTTAATTATTAAATCTACTTTTTATTATCTTGTAGGCATACTCTGTTTGTATTTCTTAGAAACACTTATGTAAGGGGGCTCTAAGAGATAATGGCACCTTCCTTTCTTTAAAATATGCACAGTGACATTTAAATTCTATGTCATAAAAGCTGTCAGCCTCAAGCCTAGTCACATAACAATGTTCTGTGGCAGAAATACCATACAAATAGTAATTCTAAAACCTACCTGATTTTACAGTATTTCTTCTACAGTATTTACCTGATTTACAGGTATTATAGAAAGTACTTGGCTGAACATGAGCTCTTAGAAAGATGGGCTAATTGTCAATTCATATTATATATATATAACTTTATGTTTATAAAAATATAGAAATATATATAATATATTCATGACAACCATTCAGCTGCTGCACAGAACATTTATAAGGGAACATGTTCTCAAGTAGTTCTGACTCTCACTCATCTCTTTTTAATATTGAAACAAAAAAGGTTTGTTAACTGCACTGAAATTGAAATAAATAATTCAAGAAGTATCTTTCCCCCCTTTAGCTTGGTTTTCAGTGTAATCACATACAGATTCTCATATAAAAGAACAAAGTTTGAAACAGTTGTTGCTACCAACACTGCTCAGGTGCTACTTTTGAAAACTTATCAGGAACATTAAACAACCTAGCATAATCTTTCCACAATTAAATGTTCACAGAAGATCAAATCTCCAAAATGAAAAAGAAGTGTTAAATGCAATCAAGTTGTTCTCCCAGCATTGCACTACATGCCAAACAAAAGCACAAGCATGACTGCATTTCTTTTTTCTTTGTTTGAAACCTCAATGTTCTTCTAGGGGAGAAAGAGCTAAAGAAAAGTGTAAATACAGTCATAATTTTACAGAAATGAAGTTCATTTGTTGCTCATTGCTTTTGCACGATTCCTGTGTGATTGTGCTTGCACAAAAATACTTGGTTACATTACATGAGTAATCCTTCTATATATCATACTTGCTCCTTGCATAGTTCCTCTTGGAAAAATTCTCTTTTTCACCAAAAGTTTGGTCTCTCAAGCAGCCATACAGAAACCACCTTTGCAGGACATTCCAATTATCAGTTTCTTATCTGAGCTGTTCAAACAGGTCTGGTGCAAGTTAATGTCAATCAACAAGGAAAAAAGGCCTTGCTGTTAAAAATACCACAGCACAGGCCAGAGAGCAAGTCCTGAGTGTGCAGCCCACATGCCATAAAGCTCTGAGTTTAGAAAGTTTGCTTCTGCACTTCAGGTTCCCTAACTGAAAGCAGAAAATAATGATTATTTATTATTATTGCCAATTAATTCAGCGTAGCATGAGTCCTTTAAATACACAGCTGGCTACAAGGGCATGGTATTTCCATTGCTTTTTGTGATACTTTTCAGCATTATGTACAGGAAATTTTCCTTCTTGACTATATCTAGATGGAAGCATCTTATTTTTGTTCTAAGAAAGGACAAATTATGGGGATTTCTGAATCTAATGTGAAGGAATATTTATAAGGGTTGGGACATTATTCCAAGTGGGAAGCTGGGCCCACAAAGGAGCTCACCACACACCTGCCCATCCATGCTCCTCAACGAAAAAGAGCATTTTAGTAAAGTGCTCAAAGCCAAGCATTATGATTTTCAAATCATAATGGCTTAGAACTTTACAAAAAATACTACCCCCAAACAGTTCCTGGTCACTACTGAAAGTTCACAGGTGCAAAAGTCATCTGGTGTGGAGGCTGATGGCTCTCACTATTTTTTACCTGTAGTTATCTTGTAGCTCACAAGTCCTGTTGCAGGTTTCATTGGACAAGCCTCAGTGCTAGGACAGTAAAACAAGTAGCAGTTTGGATGTGTACTTGTTCTTGCAGCATAAAAAACAATCAAATTGCACTTCTTGTCTCCTGTAAAAAAAAGTAAATGCCTGTTTCAGCAATATGAACTTTTATGGCAGTATGGTAATGAGATCTAGTTCGTTAAATTCTGCTCATGTGAGTAAGAGGAAAACTACTAACACATAACATCCCTACAGGAAAAACAGCCAAGGACTGCAGAAGAATGGCCCAGGGCCAAAATATGAAAGGTCACACCTTCCTTTTCCTGTACAAATAAAGCTGGGGAAATTATGAGTCTAATCTCTCATCCTCCCCTCACCCATACCACACTGGCACCACTTTATACAACAATTCTCACTTACAAATCCTAATAAATTTGAAAACCTCCTCAATATACTCATGGGAAAGAAAATTATTTAGACATTTTTCCTTATTACATCCCAGCAATCGCTTGGCTAGTTGCTGCTTCGGGGGTCACCTTCAACACTGTCATTTCTACTTGCTGCTCTACCTCCTACTGCTTCAAGAGCTTGATTCAAACCAGCTGTCTCACAGGAGGGTGAGCATTCTCATTCTTGGCTAAAATTAAATACAGTGCAAAATGTCAGCTACTTTTAGTGCATCTAGTAAAGACAGCTTACACACCTTCGGCGTTCGGGAGGTTTTGTGATGCAACTATTTTCCTGAACACTACGAGGTCTTGCGTTAAGACCTAACATCTACTGGCAAAAGAAGGCAGCAGCAGCAGCAAGCTGGAACTAAGCGCAGCCTGAATGAGAGGGTGAATTCCGTGCTGAACACGGAGAACACCAGCAGCTGGCCATCCCGCGAGCCCAAACTCTAGAATGATTCTCCCAGGCAGTGGCGGAGAAGGAGGCCGAGGTTACCTGCGAGCCGGTGCCCCGAGCAGCAGGCGCGGACACACGCACCCGCGCCGGGAACGCGCAGCGGCTCCGCGCCCCGGACGCCGCGAGGCAGGGACAAGTCTATATCGATGATGGAATTCTCCATCTTCTCTACGGAGCACTCCTGGCTCAGCGTCGGCCCGGCCATCACGCAGGTGATCACCAGCAGGAGAACCGGCCAGCGGCTGTCCCCGCGGGACATGGTGACCCGGACCGGTCCCCGCGGGGCTCCTCCGGCACGGCCGGGGTTCGGGGCCAGCGGTAGCCGCGCCGAGGGGTCTCCGCTAGTCCCGGGGCGGGCACGCGTTCCTGGGGCACCTTCGGGCTATCCCCGCCCGCAGCGCGGGCTCGGGAAGGCAGCGATGAAGCCTGGCCGGGCTCGGGACGGCGGCTCGGGAGAACCGCGGCTGTCCCGGCACGTCCGGGAGGAGGGACCGTGGGAGGCGGGCCCGGGACGCCTGCTGCCCTCCTCTGCCTGCCTGCCCTCCTCCTGCTTTTCCTCCTGGGCTTCCTGCTTACCTGCCTACCTGCCCTCCTCCTACCTGCCCTTCTCCTCCTCCTGGGCTTCCTGCTTACCTACCTGCCTGCCCTCCTCCTCTCATGCTTCCTTCTCACTGCCCGCCATTCTCGTGTCCCCTTCCTGCCTTTTCTCCTGCCTGCCCTCCTTTTCCCTTGCTTCCCCCTTCTTGCCGTCTTCCAGGAGCCTGCCCTCCTCCTTCTGCCTGCCCAGCAGGGCTGCGAGGGTATTCTTGCTCCTCCAGCCACTCGCCGGCCCCAAGGGCTCTTCCTGAGCATCAGACACGAAGGCAAAACCACGTAGAGAAGTTCTTGATGATCAGGCTGATACGATGTTACCCATAGTCAGACTTTTCCTCCATCTGAGTTCTGCTTTTAGAAGCTGTAATGAAAGCAATTAATATGCCTATCCTGGACTAAACAGACATGGACATATTTCCACGACTGTGTAAAAGACTTCTTGCTACCTGAGTAATCCTGTTCAAATCATAGCCAAGCACAAGATGTTTGTGGAATGGGAGTTGTACAGAAGAACCTGTCTACTGGGACCCCTGGCAGGTGTCTTGGCCATTCTTCCATCAGCTGTCTCAGTGCAATTGCTTACTTAAGTAATGTTTTTGCTTGGAAATTTTCCATTTCCTCTTTTTAATTTTTTTTCTTACTATTTTTGGGGTAGTGTTTAGGAGTAAAAGTAGACCAAAGGAGTGCAAAGAATAAAGGGACTATAAGACATATTCCTTCTTTTTCAGGAAAGAGACCTTTTATTTAGTTCCCTGTAAATAAAATCCATTTTCTTTTTAGAGATGTGCATTACCTGAAGTGATCCCAAAGGGCAGGTTAGTTTATGTATTGTAATGGTTAGATGCCGAGGCATGGGCATCTTGTTCTTCAGTCCCACTCAATACTGCTGGGTGTTGACTTTTATTTGGACATGAATGTTGTAAGAGACAGAGCCTACCATCTCATTTTGCATGACATGGCCATCTTGGGGCAATTTATGATGTTTGGTTGTGATTCTTGGTGGAATGGTTTCTTCAAAAATTTTCAGCTGCACTTGTTTAAGGAAATGTTCCTTTCTAGCCCAGCTTCTCCCTTTTGGTAAACTGGTGACATTATTTTCACTGTTAGAAGAAGTCCTAAGAGAATGTGAACATTAAGGTGTTGCCTACTAACTGCATCACGCGGTGAATGAACGGGGGGAATAAATACTAAAAGCAAGCACAGATATTACCCCTGCTATGTTTTATACAAAGTTGCAGCTGCCACCTGCCTTTGCTAATGTAGAGGTGGTAGAAGAAGCTGAGCAGAAAGAAGCTGAAAAATAAGGCTAAAGGTCTGGCTGGAGTGGTCAAAACTGAAGAGTGAGGAAACTGGTTTATCACCTGAACTCTTGGGATGGTTAATGTGAGAATATGCACAGAGACAGCTGTGGCCAGAGAGGTGTAGACGACCATGGGAAAATGAGAAGAGCTGATGTGATCTATAATATAAGCTGGGCAGAAGAGATACTGGGGATAACATGACTGCCCCACTCCAGGCACCATGGCAAATTTCTGCTCTTCCTGCCTCTTCCTGTTGGGGCAGGCACTCAGTTTCCCTGGGGAAACCAGAAGCAAATTAGTGAGGCTGCTGAGGTGCAAGGAAGCCAAGATCCATCAAAAGCTATGTGGAAACCACATCCACTGGGCTAGGAGAGAGCCAGCCTTGCCCAGCTGCTGCTGTGTTCCCTTACCACTGCAATGGGAAGAAAGGGAGGCTGAGAGAGGGAGAATAGTGGGATACTGTCAGCTCTTAGACATGGTGCTAGGTCACTAAGGGTGTTTTCTGTAGAGCATCTCTCTGCTTTGGAGCCAGTGCCCTACATGGTGAAATGCTCAGCCACAGATAAGGTGAACCTCTATTGTAACCTATTCTAATAGGTTACAAAAGTACATAGTGCAGCATACAGCCTACAGCTAGCAGCAGGTTTTGTTGGATTGGGATTGCCTTCCCATAGCCTGGACCTCAGTAACAGTGCTGAGGTGCAGTTCTCACAAGATAGGAGCATCATTCTTGTGTGAGATTAAATCTTAGTGGCAATTAGCAAAGGCAGCCAAGAGAAATGGTGCCAAGTTGGGTGCAGACCTTTGGATGATATTGGGCTTTGTGCATGAGCAGAGAATGGGCTTGTTCAGAAACCAGCAGGGACCAGTGCTGTTCTTATTTATAGACAATTCTTCTGTCATAGACAACTGCATGATGTCTTTGCTGATTTGACTGTCAAATATGAAAACAGTAAGTCTCAAATCTCAAAGTATGTTTCCTTCTCACTTACACTTGTGGTTTTTTGAGTTTTTTTTAATCTTGTTTTCCTAAGCCTGAGCTGCCTGTGGACTTTTGATCTGGGCTGCTTTTCTCTCACTGCTGGCACATGCATCTGTAAGGGCTGGTGGTGATGGATGTTGCCCACACTACCCTGCTCTGTGCCCAGCACTTTGGGATTTGGCTAGTTTGCCTTGACACAGAAGAATTAATACCTTTAATTTAAAAATCACAGAATCACATAATTGTTAGGGTTGGAAGGGACCATCTAGTCCCGCCCCCCTGCCAAGGCAGGTCACCCTGAGCAGGTGGCACAGCAACCCATATTCCAGGTGGGTTTGGAACTTCTCCAGAGGGGAAGGCTCCACAACCTCCCGGGGCAGCTGTTCCAGTGCTCTGCCATCCTCAATGGGAAGAAGTTCTTCCTCATGTTGAAATAAAACTACTCGTGTTTTAGTTTACGGCCATTGCTCCTCATCCTGTCATTGGGCAACACTGAAAAGAATCTGGTTCCTCCTCTTGGCACCCCCTTTAAGATATTTATCTGCATTAAAGAGATCCTCTCTCAGGTGTCTCTTCTCCAGACTAAAGAGGCCCAGCCCACGCAGTCTCTTTGTAGCAGGGGACCTCACCCCCCACAAGAGCTTATTTGTTCTTTGTTAACTGGTCAGACAGCTCAAACAGGAGAAGCTGTCTTGTAGTGGGTCATTTTGGGGCTATGGGGTTAACACTGGTCTGGCATCTCCCAACTGCCAATAAACATCTCATTGTCCAAGTGAGATCTGGAAAGATAAGCTGGATTTCTGACTGTCAGACACCTCACTTTATAATTATAAAAGCCACACCAAACCTCCACAAAGCAGAAATCTACACATTTCCCTGGAAAGGTGTGGAGTTTCTCCCCTGAGTAGGGACACAGCTTTGCGGCAACTCTCCTGGAGGCTGAGTGAAGGAATCTGTGAATGTTATTGACATTTCACTGGGAAGTTACATTTGACTCCTAATACTATTTCTTTTGCTATGTTTTATAGAGGTACCTTGATATTGTGCACTATGTTATGCTGCAATCTACCCCTAGTTGTTTTTAGTTTTATACTGCGTAGTAAGTAATTCTGATTAAGATCTTTTGTCTGTTTATCACTTCTCTGTTTAATAAATAATTTATTTTTATAAATAGACTGGATCTGCCATCACTAGAACTTTCAGGCCAGAGTGAGTCCTTTACAATTTATACAGTTGCCAAAATCTGAGCCAGGGCTTATCTGAAACTCCTACCCCTCCCATGGCACTCTTCTTATAAGAGAGATGCTCCAGACTCACATTGTCCTTGTGGCCTCTGCTACACCCTCTCCTCACCAAAAACTGGGAAATGAGCTCTCTCACCCAGTTTGTTGGGTTAGAAAGCTGACATTACTTTATTCAGGACAGAGCTACATAGGTATTGCCTCACCAAACATGCTAATTAGTTATCAAAACTTTTGACTATTTATACATTTTGGTAAACAAAGGAATTAGTGTTCATTGGTTACCAGTTACGTAATTCTCTTATTAATTAGTATTCTATCTTCTATTGGTTAATGATTCGCTCGCTTTTCATGTTAATTAGTTCACATGCTCAGTTTGTCTCTTCTTTTGGGTCAAGGAGTCTCTTGAGTTGGTGGCCTGTGGATCATTGGCTGGAGATCCTCCCCACCAGAATGACCTCTTCCCACTTGGAGCTAATTTCAGCACAATTACTGAACATCCCCAGCCGGGCCAGGGAGGGGATTGTCTTGCTTTGCTCTGTGCTGGGGCAGCCTCACCTGGAATATTGTGTGAAGTTTTGGATGGTGAAGGGCCTTGAGGGGAAGCCGTGTGAGGAGCAGCTGAGGACACTTGGTCTGTTCAGCCTGAGGAGACTGAGGGCAGACATCGCAGCCACAGCTGCTCCTGAGGGGAAGAGCAGGGGCAGGCACTGAGCTCTGCTCTCTGGGAACAGGGACAGCACCTGGGAATGGCTGAAGCTGGGTCAGGGGAAGGTTCTTCCCCCAGAGGGTGTGGGGCACTGAACAGGCTCCCCAGGGAATGGTCACAGCCCCAAGGCTGCCAGAGCTCCAGGAGCGTTTGGACAACGCTCCCAGGGATGCGCAGGGTGGGATTGTTGGGGTGCAGGGCCAGGAGCTGGACTCGATGATCCTTGTGGGTCCCTCCCAACTCAGGATATTCGGTCATAGGCTCCTTTTTAAAGAAATATAACTTGTCCGGTAACACCGAGCAGCACAGAAGAGGACACAGCACTACAGATAGTGGCCTCACTAGGGCCGAGCAGCAGAGGAGGATCACCTTCCCTGCCCACACAGATCAGCGCTACTCCACCACATCGCCAGGCCCCTTGCCGGCTCCTGCCGGGAACAGCCGAGCAGCCCCGGCCCCGCAGCCCCGAGCCGGGCCCCGCCCGCCGGGCGGAGCNGGAGGCAGCGCCATGGGCGCGGAGCAGAGCGCTGAGGCCGAGAGCCGCCCGGGCGAACCCAGCGCCGCAGGTCGGTGCCTGGCAGGGAGCGAGGGCGCGGGGCTCTGCCGGCAGAGCGGCTGTGGAGAAGGGCACGGCTGTTTCCTTGGGAGGGACGGCGGCCGTGCAGAAGGGAAGGGCTGTGCAGAAGGGAAGGGCTGTTTCTCCGGGAGGCAGCGGCGGCGCGGCCCGGCCCGGCCTTTCCTGTGGCACCGTCCGGGCCGGGGGCGCAGAGCCGGGGATGGGGAGCGGCCCGGCAGCAGGAGCGAGCAGTGGTGCAGGTGTTCCGCAATCAGCTGCTCCCCGGTGTGGAGAGGGAAAGGGGCGTAGAGCCCTTCAGTGATCTCGGCAATGGGCTAATAAAAAGCGTAGCCGTGCGATGTTAAATAGACCAATAATCGCACAGGGTTGGATTCTGGTGGAATCTGCTTATAAAGTTGATTCTTCCCTCTCCCTCCCATATCCAGCATCTCCGTTACCAGCCAAGCAACGAGCAAAAATGGACGACATTGTGGTCGTAGCCCCAGGAACACAGTCCTCACGGAATGTCAGCAATGATCCAGATGTCATAAAACTGCAGGAAATTCCGACTTTCCAGCCCCTTTTGAAAGGTAAGTGATTGTTCTTCCTCTGTTTTTAAATGCCTTCTTTTTTTGTACCTAATGGAGTCTGCGTACCCTGAAGTTTCTACTGAAGTTCGTATTTCTGTCCCTATTTTTCACTTCCCCTCTTGTTTTAAACCTTAATCTTTTGTTATATCATAATTAATCCCAGCCTTCTAAACAGTGGGTGAACTGGTTTAGAGGTGGCTGGTAATGTTCTCTGTAATGCAGCCATCTACTGTGAAGGCAGAACAGCTCCAAGCATACCAGCTTGCCCTGTACCACTGGTTGCTGAGAGATGCTGTGTTATATTCTAATATATAATGGATGACAGTCTCCTGTTTTGCTCTAGTCTTTTAAAAACAGTTGTGTGTTACTCTCGGAGTCATAGCTACCTGTGTATGCATTAAGCTGCTTGAGATCAGGGTACCTTATGTGAATTTCCAACACAGAGCAGATTTTATTCTTGTTTTTTGCAGTGGGGTAGATGAGCTGAGATTTTTCTTTGTTTATTTTCCTCCCACTCTTTTTCTTCTTCTTTCATCTCTTGCACACATTCTTTGCTTCTTCTTTTCAAAGGGAAGCGAAGATTTCAATCAAAATTGTTGAGCCTACGGTTAGCAAAAACTGTGTGTCTTTTATGGCCTGGCTTCTAGCTATCTCATTTTGAGGAGAATGCAGAGTGGCCTTAGTATCTGAAAAGGCATCACTAGAGGTAATCTCCTAGAGGTAGGATCACACCACCACTTTTTGGACAGAAAGTATTCATTTTTTGTTTGTTTGTGTATGCCTACTGCATGAGGATCCTGGAACATGACTAGAACTTGTAGACATTATGATAGCCTATTGGGCCAAATGCTTAACATTTTATTGGGCATTTTATTTTATGAGTAAGTTCTGGATATGCATGGCAGTGACTGCTGTTTCCTGCAGAACGGGCAGAAAGAGAGGGAGGCCATGAGAAAAAGCAGAACACTCTTCGCCTGTAAAGCAAATGCTTTGTCCTGCTTTGTATGTAAGGCAGAACCAGGGTCGTGCTAGTGACGGCTTGAAATAAATGCTGGAATCCAAATCCCTAAAAGAAATGAGGAAGTTTTAATATGAGAGAAAAAATTTAGAAGATGCTACAATATCTGGTACCAAAGTTGTGTGTGTGTAAGCATGTGATGACAAAGAGTTTCAGTTCCACCCAGCCTCAAACTCATGAGCAAACCTGGGCTGCACAAGCCCTGTGGAAGGTAGTCCTAGGAAGTTAGACTGGTGATCACTTCCAGAGATGGTGTTCCTGAGAGGCTCTTAAGAATCTCAAGGGTCTAGAGCTTGAGATGGGAAGTGAGAAAGAAGAGCAGCAGCCATGTGGCTGTGATGGGAAGGTTGGAAGGCACAGCCTTAAATGACCAGTCCAGGTCCCTCAGCTCCTAAATGTGCACACTTTAAGTTGTCTTGGTGACTCAGTTGCTTTTTCTGTCCTTACTTTGGACCTGAAGCTGTGGATGTATGATAGAAACATTCTCTTCTGTTTTTGTCACTCTGCTTCCCTACGAGTCTTCTGAGATGTGGTGATATCTGGTGACTGCTCAAGAGTTTTGCATGCTGAACATGTTTTGTGAACACCTTTTTCAGCCTCAAGTACTTGTTAGTACTTGAACAACCAGACTGTGATACTTGTGTTCACTACAGAAAGCAGTGTGGGTCTGTTGAGTGAGTTGACTCGAGAGATGGCAGATCTACCACAGGCCCACTTGAGAAACTGTTCTGTTTTAAACTGGTCTCTTATCTGTGTTCTTTCCATGCAAGATTATGTTTCTGCAAAGGTTGAAGAAGTTTCAAGATCTTTTAGGAGCTCGTTCTAAAAACTTGTGTCTTGTGATCTACCAGCTTGCAGGTGGACTTACAGTCCCTGTGGACTTCATTGTTCTATTCAGTTTCTCCTTGCCTAAGCAAAGCCAAGGGATTTTATTTTGCTTTTAAGTTTTAAAAGGGGAATAATCATTAAATAAATGGACTGGCAAAGTATACATGGTCATGTAAACACTGTATGTTCTTGAAAAACAAATGCCCTTGTTCCTCCTAGCCATATTGAGTTGAGCTTGTGATCAGTGAAGCTGGAAATCTTTACCATTGTGTACTCTTACTTGGAAGAAAATGCCACTGTCCTGTCCATTACATTTTTCATGCTTTCCCTTGATTTTTACAGGGAAAGTTGCACCTCAGAGTTACAGCTATGAGCCCTTATAAAACGTCTCTCTCCATCATTCTTGTAGGCTCACTTCAGGTACTGGAAAGCTGCTGTGAGATTGCTCAAAGCTGTGTCCAACTTGCCCTTGAAGACTCCTCATGATCTGGACAGCCTGTTCCAGTATCTTGCCAGCCTCATCATAAAAATAATTTCTTCCTTATGTCCAATCTAAACCTACCCTCCTTGGTTTAAAAACTTTGTCCTTGCTCCTTCATTGCAGGCCCAGGCAAAAAGTCTCTTCTCTTTTACAAGCTTTATTTGTCTCTGGAGGCTTTTTTTGGGAAATAAACGTTTTCCTGCTTATGGCTAGAATTGTGCACTGATAAAAGTATTCAGCATGAAGAAGCAAAAGAAGCAGAGGTTACTCTCTCACTGCAAAGGCACTGTATGAGCAGCAGAAACTTCTTTACATACTGTGCCTCCTCCTGTTCCCATAGGATTTTGTGATTAGTTTGCTTTCCAATCTCATTTCTGGGTTCTTCAGGTCAGCCTGGTGTTACTGTGACCATCTGAGAATCCTGGCTGGTTGACAAAAGCTGCCAGATAGGCAGTGACTGTCAGCTGCTGCTGGCAGGTCAGGGAGGACTGCGACCTCCCTCTGGGTGAGTCTTGTACATTAAAATTAACCTGTAACTAAAACAGCACCTGTAGTTACTTGAAACAAACTCTTGGTAACCGGTTCCCTGTTAAGTACTGGTTATGGTTTTGTGCTGCTCTTTCCCTTGTCGTTTCCTCCTTGTTTGGAGGAAACTGTTCTGGCACCATCCCTTGGAAGTGTGATACTGAGTTTTGAGTATACTGTGAGTTCACTGAATATGGCCTTGTGGTTATTTAGAGATAATTCAGCAGCCCTGTTTTGTGTTCTGACTTATTTCTGGGGGAAACCTTAATACTAAAAGAACAATTTTAATGCTAGATATTTAACTGTTGAGGCTGTTGGTGGTGCCTGCTTGGCCTGCTGCAAGAACATGATGATACTTTTCTTTCTGTTTTGTTTTGTCTGATGGTGTTTGGATTGTTGTGTGCAAGTTCCCAGGATAGCAGGGATTGTTTCTGTGAATTAAGCAATGTGCTGATGTGCTGCTGGAGGCTGGCCTGTGAACAGCTTAGCTGTGTCACAAGCAAATTTTGTTTGTCGTGTGCAGCATGTCTTCTGTCATAGGAACTCCTGGTCCCTCAAGCACTGAGAGAAAAAAGGTCAGCAGAGGGTGCTGAGGCTCACCTGCATTTCCAGACATATCACGTAGATGGGAGGTGTCTTTTTTGCAGACATTCAGCAAGTTACTTGTGCACTCCATTCCTTTGTCAAACATAGGTGGTCTTCATCTTACAGCCTTGTGAAGTGTATTGTGTGCAGCTCATCAGCATCCTTTAGCCCAGAATAACTGGATTCTTGTCCTTCAAATAATTCTGCTGTTTTACTAAGAATACCAAATAATGGGAAGAGGTTGCTCAGTAAGGTTGTGGCACTTCTGCCTGTAAATTTTTAAGGGCATATTAAGCAAAGATATATCAGTCATGAACTGGAAGTAAATGAGTCCATTAAGGAGTATTCAGTGAGAACTTCACTTACTGTGCTGCTTGTTACCCATATTTATTATTGTTATGTATTAAGAAAGGCATTTCATAAAGAACACAGTGAGACTTCTACTCCGAAAAGCTGAGGCTACAGTTTACCTGGAGGTAGTGCAACAAGGAAACCCAAGTTACGTGGCAGAAAGAGTAGGTCCAGCATAAGGAGTTTCCCTTTAGGCTCATGTATTTTGAAGTGGAAAACTTGTCGAGTATTACAGCTGGTGTATGTCTTCAGCAGAGAAGCACAGGGAGATACTGAGAAATCTGGGGTGCTGTGCTGTGAAATCTTGTGTGATGCTATACTGATGCTCCAAGGATCTTCCCTTGTCCTCCAGGGACAGAAAACAGAAGTCTGTGTTACCTTGAAAAGATTGTTTATACTTTTATAACTTCTTTTTTGAAGTCATTTTTTCAGGTAGGAAAGCTACTTGTCTAAAAAATGCCAGTGTATTTTTTCTTCCTGGCATAGTGTATAAAGGAAGGATGGATGTCTAGAGTTTACTGCATCTAAAGCAAGATTTTGTCACATCTCACTCCTCAGTATTTTCTTACATTCTCTTCTTTCCCTTTCCTCACTGTGTGCTCCTGCTTAGATTTATAGTGTAGGGAATTTAGTCTAATAGCACATGTTGGTGAACTCTATTCTTATAATTCTCTACACATGGTACTTGAATACTTTTATAATTCTGTCCCTGTGGCTTAGAAGGAGGATCTGCTGCTGAGGGTATAGGTCTCTACTAGAATTTGAATCATTCAAGTTGGTTGGATGGACCGCATGCCTAGAGCTTGTAACAAAATGTGGATGCTGGGGGGAAAAAAGTGCCAAGAATGTGAGCATATCTCCCTGGTGAGTTTGGGTTTTTTTAATTGTTATTTCGTTTGTTAATGGGGTTGTTTTTTTGGTGTGGTTTTATTTTGTTTGTTTTTGTTTGGTTTTTTTTTTTTTGAGGCTTGTAGAGCAGTATTCTGTATTGTAGAGATCTGTCTCTCCATTTTGAATTCATGACTTGAAAGTAGCTCCTGAAATCAGAATCTAGAAGATGCATCAGTTTTGAGGAATGGAGCTTTCCCTTCAAAGGACTACTGAAGGAGTGGATGAAGATGATGTCTGACTTCCAGGTATTCCTCAGTTTCTTGTGGGTGTTTGGAAACCTGAACTAACTCAGTTTTCTGTGTGAGAGGATTTGAGTCCGTGGTTAGACATTATCCAAACAATATGCTCAACACCCATAGGGAGAGCATTAGGGACTGCAGATACCGAGTTCTCTACCTTTCTACCTTTCCCTTCCCCTTTGCCAGTGGTTCCACACCCCTTGGTGTAGTTTGTGTGTTGGCTGATGAACAGAATGAGTGTAAGCTTGTCTGCCTAGGGGATTAGCCTGGCCTCCTCCCTGGCTGAGGACCTTGGAGCTCCAATTTCTCTCCTCAGGCACATACTGCTCCTCCCCACCATCTTGCTGCATGGGAATAAGCTTTGGTGGTCATCTCAGGTCACCTGCAGATCCTCCTTCCTTTACCTTCACAGAGCCTGCGTGGCAGAGTTCTTCAGCTGGCAGTGCAGCCCTTGGGGTGCAGCTACCTTTGGCATACATTAGAAGAAGTGCTGAGCAAAAATACCACGTGGGAAGGAGTTAACTGTCCTGGCTTATCAATTTGCCACACACTTTAGTGAGGAGTATCTGCATGCTTGCCAGTGTACCTCGAAATCACTTAACAGGCTAAGGTGAAAGGCAAATAACTGTTTATTACATCCAAAATATCCAAGTGTAATTATAGATGCTTACAGAATGTGTGATCTCTTTATGTTGGGAGGAGATTGGAAATCAGAGGCATCTGATTGATTAGGCAGAGGAGCTAGCGTATTCTGCTGGAGTGCAGGTGGTGAGTCTTTCCAAACAAGGATAAGCCTGTAATGGGAAAGCACATGGAGAAGTCTTTTTTTGTCCTCAAGGATTTTAGGCATCAAAATCTGGATAGAATTTTTCTCTTTTCTCTCTCCTTCACATTAGTGTACTTTTATTCAGCATTACTGCCTTGTTCATAAGTTAAGACTTAATTGAGCCTTTAACTGAAGGGCCAGTTAAATTTCTCCCTTCTTTTTGATGTGTCTGTTGGCATCTTTCTCTGATGGATATCCATCTGTTAGACGTGTTTTCTGTCAGTGAAAATTGCATGCAGTGAAATGTTCCTGTTAGAAACGTGTCTAGGAGACACATTTATGCCCTGTACATCTGTACTGTACTGTCTTTACTGAATACACCAACTGTACATGTGTAGGTTGCTTCATGTGAAGCTGCATGACCCCCCTGTTAATATTCTTTCTCTTGACTGGTGGCTGGTTTTAGAATGTTTGTGTCTTACTGCTGGACCAGCAGCAGTGTTCTATTGCATCACTTTTGAAAATTGGATGTTTCTGTTTGATCTTAGGCTTTATAAGAATTAATAAGTTTATCCAAGTCCAGAAGGTTATTTGGTTTTGGGCCAGTTAGTTTACTGAGAAATATGGTGCTTACCCAGCAGGGTGTAAATTACTGCACTGTAATTATTGATTTTTTTTCCCTATGGGTCCCACTTGATTCAGTCAAGTGACTATGGTAAAGGATGAGAGGATGCTTCTGTATGTTCTGCCTGCCTGCAGTTAGCTGCACTTTCTGTAACATCGCATCATTAAAAAACTCTACTCTTGTCTTTATTTCCTGCCCAAACACTATCTGCAGAATAAAGAGCAGATTCCAGAAAGCCATATGTGTAGATAATAACCCCCTTTCTAATTAGTGTTTGACTTAGTAAAATTGTATAAAAATGAAAAGGGTATTAGGGTACAAATGAAAAAGCAGGTCTGCTCCAGCCCTAAGCTTATTTATCAAAGCAGTGTGGTGGGAGCTCAGCTTTAACCATGTTCTCTCTGGATAATTGTGTAAGATGAGATCAACAGCTGACCAATAAAGCACAGGTCAGCAAGCTCATTGTTATGAAACCTTGAAGTTTAGAATCAAACTTGATCTGCCTCTATTCCTTTCTTAGGGCATCTTAACAAAAGGGAAAATAGGAATTTTGTGGTTCATTTGGCTTAAAGAGTGAGGTCTGACATACTGAATATTTTCCATGTGGGGCTGGCCGTGGTATGCTTGGCTTGTTGACATCTTTGCATGCATAAACCAAAAGATGTGCAGTTGCAGATTGCATATTGAACCCTGAGATGCAGATGACCTCCTGGACATCCTGATTTTCAGTTTGCAGTAGTAACAAAGTGATGAGTAGTAATGTTACTAGGAAGTGGAATTGCTGCCTGTTGTAGCTGTGCATGGGCACTACTCTGCCAGCATGCTGTGCAACTCAGCTTGGGGGCCTCCCTCATCCTGAGGCAGTGATCAAAGAAGGGGTAAGTTAGTCAAGGACAATGGACAGGAAGAGATGTACATGCTCTAGAGCAGTAATTTGTATCAGTAATGGATGTTCAGGGTGAAATTGTGACTTTGCTGACGTGGAAGGCAAAGGCAAAGCTCCTGTCAGTTCTGACTGACTGAAGATTTTTTGTCCCAAAACTGTGCATTTCTGTATAGTTTAAATTTGCATGGTAGGGTGCTAAGGTTGATGATTGAAATTTAACAGTAGGGAACAGGTTCTGGTGACTCTGTGGAAAGTTGCCCAGTAGGATTGTTAGAATTGATTCTCCCTCCCACCCTTAAACCAGATCCACAAGGGCCTTGGTTGTTCAAAAAATGGGAACTTTCTTAGGGGTTTTGTGCTCACCTGTCTGTTTTATATACTCTGTATTAAATAGCTACAGGCTAAAGAGCATTTGTTGCTCAGAGGGGACTGAGGATCAGGATTTACACTCCTGTCTTCACTCTATCTCTTTGAGAAACCTTGCTCTTGTCAATTCCTTGACCATGCAGGCTGAGCTAAGGGGCTCCAGGCAGCCTTTGGTGGGAGCTGCTCAGACACTACTCAGTCTGTGGTTACCCTTGGAATACTGTAATGCAGTGTGGGAGATGTTTTTCTTTTTTATGGTGGAAACTCTTACCTTTCAGTAATCTTAAGCCCCTTGAGAAGTTCTGAAGATGGCACTGCAGCGATATGAGCACCTTCTGTGTGTGAGCTGGTATCTTGGAAGCTTGTGGAGTTCTTTGTTTGAGGTTTTCCTGTGTGTATGTGTGTGATTATTTACATGGTTGCTTTACCTGCGTTGCACCTGTCTACTTCTCTCATGTTTCAGAATATTTATAATATTGTAACTATGTGTGTAATTGTGGCACATGATTTCAGAGAAGACACAATATGCCCAGGCTGCCCCTTGATGTGTTCATTAAGTGCAAAATGTGCAGTATCTCTTGCCTGGCTGCTGGATTAAAGATCCACTATGAGTGTGTTTCTTCATGTGGTAAAGAGTTGAAGGGTCAAATTAAGTGCACTTGCTGTTTCTGAGAGGTTTTTTAATGAGGTTAAGGGCAAACAGTAAAAATATTAGGCTGCTGTTTGAGTACACTTGTGTGGAGTTTTTGTTTTTTTTTCATATGCTGATACATACAGAAATGACACTCTTGAAAAGCTAGGTGAGACTGTTCTAATGCAGTGAAAACTGAGACTTTATGATCCCATGCTGCAGTTGTTAGTTAGGATATCCCCTGGAAGTCACTTGTGTAACTTAGACAGAAATATTGCAGTGTGAAGTGCTATTCAGTGTTACACTAAAAGACCTGAGAAGCTCAGGCATTAAAATTAGATTCTTTTCACCATGTTACATCAGCATGGCAGTGATGTAGTTGTACCCAAGGGAAAGGTGTAGCAGCAAGTGGGATACTGGGACAGCAGCACAGGCTGCTAGTGGGTAACTTCTGTGCAGGAGAAATCTATGCATATCACGCCTTGGTGAGGTGTACCAGCAGTCCTTCAACTCAGGCTTGCAATTTTCTTTCTCTGTTTTCTGACTTGCTGTTTTTTACCCCTGTAATTAAAAATACGGATATTGAGATTGGAAAGCCTGCAGTCTAGGTAAGTGCCACAGGGTGTCACTGGAATACAAAAGAAGTAGCAGATGTGATTGAAAAGGGGTGGAAACCTTGCTGAAACAGCACGCTGGAAACTGCTTTTTCTTCAAGCCCTTTCCATGAACATTTGTGTTCTATTTGCACTGGTACCAAGGGACTAAGATCTTGGTGACCTTGCTGGGTTTGGTGCCCGTTGGACCTGTGAGCTGAGCCACACAGGGCTTTTTACTGAGAAGCAGCTACAGGCTGAAACACTACTACATCTGTGAGGAGGAGATGTTGCAGTGATCTTTAGCTGAAAACCTTTCAGAAGGCTTTATGATCTTGAAAAATTGAAGTATTGTGTGCCACTTATTTTTGGTTGTTGTTACTAGTGTGTTTCTAAGTATGTGTGGTTAGAAAATGTAGATACAGATCAGTAGTAATTAAGGTGAAAGACTTAGGGGTTCAGAGGCTCTCCATGGCTCTTCATCCTCACCTCAGTACACCATCCATAACATGGAGTTTCTTGACAACACTGTTTTGATCATAGGTGTGCTTACTGAGGTGTTCTCATGCCAGGAGTGGTGCATAGTAAGTGCTTCCCTGGTGGCCCAATGTGCTGAGAAAAAGATGTTTATTCAGCATAGGGGATGGAACTGGGGAACTGTGTCTAGAAAATGATTGCAACACTCCTTCCTTCTCCCCAACTCAAAAATGTTCAGTTCAACCAGATCTTCTTTCCAGTTCATTACCAGCCCTGAAAACCAGTGTTGCTGCAAGAGTGCAGAACATGGGATGAACTGGGTGAGGGGGGAGACACGAAGTGAGAAGGGGAAAGGGGAAGAAATAAGGTGTCTGTTAAGTGATAGCCTAAAATTCCAGGCTTTTACCCCACCTTCCTCGTGTATGAGTACAGGTAATGTGACATAAATGAAGACATTTGTTTGGGAGAATGTTTGTATTGATCACGTATGTCTGTTCAGCTAAATACAGTGCTTTGCTAGTTCTTAAGTTATTTTTAGGAGAGGGAATGTGGATGAGGAGTGTCTTGAACCTTAATCTCTCTTGTCTTGGAAATGTCGTGAAGGTATCTTGTGTCCAGTCTACCATGCCAATAAAAGCCCTTTGAGTTTGCAAGGGATTTGTGTGATTCTCTTTTCATCAGTGTGTTAATGGGAGATCTGTACCACAAATCTGGACATCAGCTGGAGAGTATCGTCCTTCACTATATGCTGCCCAAACCTTGTGGTGCTTGAGAAGGTGTTGGTGCACACCAGGAATTTAAGATTATAACCATTAAAAAAATTTAAATTCTAGTATAGGAACTGTTGCTACTTGCCAGAACTTCTTCTCGGCGAGACACCATGCAAAATCACTTGTGCAGGTTCTCCTCTTCCGATCTCATTGTCCAAAGTGAAACCCCTGGCAAGGCATACCTCATCAGCACTCGGACTTTAGTGTAAAAGTACTGGAGTCTGAGTTTCCTCATTTAAAATTCACTGTTTCTGCAAACTTTTCTAAACTCTTGTGCCAGCTACCATGTATAGGAAGCCATGTTTCAAGTTAAAAGAAGAAGCATAGTGCCAAGGAAACCTCTTATGCTAAAGAATCCCTTTCTTTTTCAGATATTAGCTGGCCAGACAAGTGATCATTTCCTCCTACTGTGTTTTTACTCTGCTGTGTCCTTATTGTGGTGGGTTTTCTGCTGTGCATCCTCCACCTTCTCTGTGACTGTTGTGTGTAATTGGAACCTGACCTGGGATCTGCTGGGCTGCAGATACCACTTGAAGTTGTGGTGCTGTAAATGGGATGTTTCCAAAGAACTCCTTGGAAAGTGTGGTTGTGGACCAGGGACTTATAAATCATAGTCATCAAGAGACTTCAAAAAACATTATAATTTTTATCTGGTAGTGTTTCAGTGAATAACCCTTTGCTTTTAGTTCTTAGTCAAACCAAGATGGTATTGATGAGCTCTGGGAAGAACAAATCCTGGTGATGCTTCACAAGTTTTGGATAAAACTAAAGTGTTCATTTTGATACTGTATCAAACACAAATAAAACTGCTGGAAAGGCACTACTAACACTCCTGGTGCTGGCAGATCTCTCTGCAAAGAATGGCTTAGGGTTGGCCTCAACTGGTTCAGGAGGAGAATTGGGAAAAAGGTCGATCAGGATTTTATCCATTCTCATTCTTTGTAATAGGAGTCTTGGGAGGTTTCTGCCAGCTAAACAAAGCCTGAACCTAAAGGAGAAGCTTGATTTTTTTTCTTTTTTTTTTTCAATTTTTTTTTTTCCCTTTTAACCCTGAAGTCTTGACTTCATCTGATTAAACAGAACCTTTATCTTTAATAGGAAGTTGAAGAGATACAGGAAATGAAACTTCTTAAGTACTGCATGCTGCTTTGACTCCCGTGAGAGCAAATCTTATTTTTTCTGTGATGTGAATGTAGCAAGATGCAGGTGATTGAAATGGAAGTACATATTTGCATTTATACATTTGCAGAAACAGGACAAATCAGGGTAGAATACTTACTCTTGGTTTTGGTTGTCTCCCCTTCAGGGAACTTGTCACCAGTTTTAGTATGAACTGAAATTTGGAGTCAGTTTGGGTGGTGGCTGAGTTGCCTTTTTTTTTTTTTTTGGCAATAGTTTGAAATTCTCTACTGTTGTACATTCCCTCAGTTATTAATCTGATTTATTATGTTATGTGGTAGAGAAGACGGAATTTGTAGATTAGTCACTTGGAACATAAATGATTTCTTTTGTCTAATGGTTTCTAGTATGACAACTGATGATTAAGCTACAGTGGTGTTTTAGACTTTCACTTCTTTATTTTAAATGTCAAATGCCTTTTATTCGTATCTGAATCCAATTACTTATGTGGTCTGTGTTTGCATATTTTTTTAGATGAGGAATGTAAAGGCTCGGCCTAGCTTTTAATGCCAGGCAATGGGACAAATGTGGCAGGAGCAGAATTGTTTTTCATGTCATAGGTCTTGCCTCTGCAAAGAAAATTATGGTGATATGTCAACCTTTTACCCCCTCAGCTTGCAGAAGGAAGCATCTAAAAAGATTAAAGTTTTGATTGCATCAACTACTTAAGATGTAAGTAAAAGTAAAGCAGTTTTCTGTGCTGTGAAACAACAGGAATGAGTTAGATACTGAAGTGCTGTTACTGCAGGAGTAGGATTGATGTGAAAAAGGGTGGTCTCTCCATAAAGATACAGTCAAAGAGTTGAGTGAGTTGGCTAAAAATGGGCTGTGCTCCTGTGCCATCGTGGTCAATGTGCAACGGGGAAAGATAAGGGTAATGCATACAGGACAAAAGAAAAGGTAGAAATTGTTAAATATTAACAGATTTGGTAGAGTTTTGGGAAAAGGTGAGGAACTGAGGATATTTGTTTTCCAACCTCCAATCAATTAATATTCAACCAGTAGTCCTGGATGACTCATCTCTACTCCTTGTAAATGAAATTTTAAGATGAAAGGAAGATAAGGTGATCAGTGTAACCAGGGAATTATCTGGGAAATAAAAAAGAAAAAATGCTTCTGGCAGGCAAGGAACTTGATTTGGCTCACCATGGGATCCAGCAGGCACTTTGGCTGGTGTGGAGAGAAATCCCAGGGGTTGTGGACTGAGGTCATGTGGGCACCAGCTGAGATCAGCTTTGCCAGCTGCCCCAGTTAGGTACTTTAGGACTAAGGCAAGCACATATCCAAAATTAGCTTCTGGATTCAATGCAGGAGAAGATAACGTGCAGGATTTATTGAGGCACTCTGGCTTCCCACAGAGTGTCCCTTTTGGATTCACTGGTGCTTTCTTTGCTGACCAACTTACCCCTTAGGAAAGTTGGGCAGGGTGTTTATGAAGCACTGGGTGGTGATGCTGTGGCAGGAGCAGAGACAGCTGGACTGGTGGACTTGCACCTTTGGGGCTTCTGTACAAATATTTTGTATTCTGCTCTTCAGTTCTCTGTTTGGTTTGGTGATTTTTCCAAGAGCAAGGGTGAGCAGAACAGGCTAAACCTAATGGCTTGGGGCTCTTTTTCCTAAAACCAGCAGAATTGGTCTTTACTTTGGAAAGCTGCCATCTAGAAGGAACTGAGGTTGGAAAAGACAAAAAGTGCTGAGACTGTTCATAAACTTTTTGTTTAGAAATTGTTTTGATGCCAACTATTTTGATGCTTTTGATTTTCCTGCTCCCTTATCTACTTAACTGAAGAGGCTTAGTAAGAAAACAAAACCTGTACTACTTCTATTTTTTAACCCTACTGAAGTTTTTCAGAAGACCGATCAAGTTCTGTACTGTGCTAAACTGCCTCTTTATTATGCAGATTGCTCAGCTTATTTTTCTTGCTAATCAAAATAAAGTATAGTGAAATAAGACAAGAGTGTATTGTTGTACTGTTGGAGCCCTGAATATCAGAAAATAAAATGAAATAAATCTTACTATGCAGCTGAAAACCACAGAAATTTCTCTCCTCTGTCATTTCCTCAGCTTCTAGTCGGTACTACCACTGCTTAAATGTAACTTGGGAGTGTGTGTGGGTTCTTGCCTCTTTCACTGAAGTCTCTGTGCATGTAAGAGCAAAATTAATGTGACTTACCCTAAGTGCTTTTCACTTCCTGTGGCCCACCACACTGATTACATCCCCTTTGAAATATTTCCTTGCAAAATGGGGCCACAAATGCACCGCTGCATGAAATAGAAGAGATTTGAGTTGCTGGCATTTGGTTAAAAAAATAAAGAGATTTTCTAGTGTGTGTATTTTCAGGCAGAGGCATTGCTCAGGCATGAGGTGGCTGAGTGGGGCTAGACTAATGAATAGATAATGTGCTAAATTAAACATCAGGGTGCACCTAATGTTTTTGTCATGTAAGACTAGATACGGGATTGTTTCTTGAAATTAAAGGCAAGTTGTCTATTTTACTATTATTGCTCATTCTATGGCAGGTATAAATGAAGCTGATGCCTCAGTAAGATGGAGGCAGGGAGGAGAACTGAGTTTAGCCTGGTATTTACCAGTGCCCAAAGGGTGTTGTTCAGTCTCTATGTTCAGCTTAATATGTCAGGCAACAAACCAGGTACAACCTTAGTACTTGTGGATGGCTTACAGCAAAATGGGAATTATTTCTAATGTCTTTCAAATATATGGTAAAAAGTCCTTGAACCTCAGTGTAATATTATAGGAGCACATGTAATGCTTAGATAACTTTTTTCCTGAGATTTTAATGAAATGGGCAATTTTCTCCTGAGCATTTGACAAATTAGTATTTTCCATGAGCAAGTCTAGGATGTTTGTTGCCTGTTTTCACTCAGCACTAATATTTACTTTTAGTGCCACCTCTCCAAGCTTGTTTCACTCTTTTCATTAATAGGGTAGTTTCTGGAGAGTGTCTATGACAGGAGCAGCTCTTCAGATGTGCTGGGACCGTTTCCTATGACAGACAGGAGTGCATATATTGATATGGTGGTTTGACCCTGGCTGGAAGCCAGACACCCACGAAAGCCACCCTATCACTCCCCTCCTCAACTGCTCAGGGTAGAGGAGATACAACAAAAGACTCATGAGTTGAGATAAGGGCAGAGAGAGATCACTCATGGGCAAAGCAGACTTGGCCTTGGGAAATTAATTTAATTTAATACCAATCAAAATCAGAACAGTATAATGAGAAGTAAAACAAACCTCAAAAACACCTTCCCCTCACCCCTCCCTTCTTCCTGGGCTCTACCTCCTCCCTGCCAGCATCACAGGGAGACTGGAATAGGTCTGTTCATCACACCTTGTTCTGCCACTACTCAGGGAGAGAGGTTGGAGGCCTTTCCATGCTCCACCATGGGGTCTCTCCCATGGGGTATAGTCCCCCAGGAACAGGCTGCTCCAGCCTGGGTCCCCACAGGGTCACAAGTCCTGCCAGCAAACCTCCTCCAGTGTGGGCTCCTCTCTCCATGGGTCTGTGGGCCCCAGCACAGATTTTCCAGGGGGTCACAGCTTCCTTTGGGCATCCCCCTGCTCCAGTGTGGGCTCCTCCATGGGCTGCAGTGGATCTCTGTATCCCCATGGACCTCCATGGGCTGCAGGGGCACAGGGGAATCTTCTGCCCCTCCTTCCTCACTGCCCTTGGTGTCTGCAGAGTTGTTCCTCTCACGTGTGCTCACCCTGCTCTTCTCTGGCTGCAGTTGCTTCTGCCCAGTAACTTTTTTCCTGCGTAAATCTGTTATGCCAGAGGTGTCACTAGCCATCCTTGATGGGCTCAGCCTCCTGGAGCCCATGGCATTGGCTTTGCTGGACATGGAGGGAGCTTCCTGCAGCTCCTCACAGAAGCCACCCATGTAGCCTCCTCTGCTCCCAACACCTGGCCATGCACACCCAGTGCAGCTGCGGGGCAGATATGTTGCTGTCCCCCTCCTCAGCCACAGAGCTGTGTGCCTCGTGCCACGCTGTGGTGGAGCAAGCACAGCCAAAAAAGCAGAAGTAACATGGGGTGAGATGCAGTGGGCAAAGGGGCTGGATCCCCTTTTTGAGTGCTAGGGAAAGAAACTGTGCCAAGGTTGTTGGTTGTAACATGCCTCAACACACTGATGTTGGCTGTTCTGTCAGTCCATTTCTGCTCCCACTGTGTTGTGGTAAAGTAAGGTAATCACAATCTCGCTGCACCATTGACTCTGTTGTCCATTTAGAACTGTGTTTGTAAGTTCAGGGAGGAGTGAGAGTTCTGCTGGTGAGATCTTAAGTTTCACTGAACTTTGGTAAGAGCTATTGCTATCCCACTTTGGATTCTCGGCCGTGGGATACTTTCTCTTGAAATTAAGCCAGGATGTGCTCACTTGCACGGAGTTGTGTGCAAATGCCATTTTTCCCCTCGAGTCTCAGTTATCAAAGTTTGGAGTTTACTGTACCTTGTAACTAATTTTATTCACTTAACACACTTGACTTGTTCCGGCCAAAATGTTGGTCATGAAACAGTGATAAGAAATTTTAAGCTTGAAAGAAAATTTTGTATTTCTTCCACAGGAAATGTAATAAATGACCTTAAAATAGTGTCTTATCTCATGTTTAGTATAAACTTCAGCTCTTGTTTATCAATTTTTTTCTTATGAAAGGAATTAACATTCTTTCAGTCCTTAAGGATCAGAGAGCTGAAAGACTCCTGTGTTCACATGTTGTTCTTCTTCCTTTGTGTTTTTTTCTTCACAGTGACATTTTAGGACTTGCCTACCTGAAAAGCCTTATCCTTAAAATAAGACTGCATTAGGATGTGTATTGATGAAGGAGCAGCTGCTCTCTTTGGAGTTCCCTGTAGTTCCAGGGACACTCAGAGCCAACAGCTGCTGCAGCTGGAGGAGGCCCTCATCTGAGCTGCTCCCTCACAGGTGATGGTGTAGGTATTGTTCTTGGAAAACAGGTCAGGAAATGGAGATGTGCTGCATTACTGCCCTATAAACCTTAGTTTTGCTGATAGTTTGGGTCAAGACAGATGATTTCGTAACAGATTAGGTGTCTTGTTGGGCTTTGAGTTAGGTTTATTTTTGCACTTTGGTTTCAGTAGCGAGCCTTTGAAATGAGACCTGGGGTTTCTGACTATAGTAGAAAAGCAAAAATTTAAGTATTTTGGCTTTCATAAATATTTACCATTAGCAGAAATGGATCATCAAGACTTCTGCGCATTAGGAAGCAGTAAGACAAATGACAGTGCCAACACTTTTTTTTTGCCTTATTCTTCTTGAACTATATGACCCATGGGGCAAAAAACACAGCCACTTACCAATATCTGTAATGTTCTAAATGGCCTCGTTTCATTGTGGCAGCTTTTTATTTGGAGCTGAGCTAGGAAGGTCACCTCAGTATTCTTGTCCTTGGAAGGACACTGTTGTGCCTTCACTGAAAAGCCCTTACAAGACGATAATTCCATCAAAGACTGTAAGATTTTAAAGGCATTTATTGCCTGAATGTAGGTAGGGATAACCGATTGTAAAACGTACAGATTAGTTCACTGCCTTACCTTCTTGTTCTCTTCTGAAGTGACACTGTAAATATACTGAGGGGATTTCTCCTGTCCAGGAGGGGAAAAAATTGTTAGATTTTTTATTTATTTATTTATATTATTATTATTTTTTCTTTTTTTTGTTGTTGTTCTTACAATGTAGAAAACAATTAATTGCTGATAGAGCTCTGCTCTTCTGAGGTGCCATCAAGGAGTTTGGCATGATACTAAATATGCTTGCCCTCAGGCATGTTCTTGTTCTACAGTTAATGATGCTGTCTCTAAAGGAGATGCTGTAGCTAATGTTTTTTTTAAAAATTATGTGAAGTGGGTTGTACTTAACTCCTGTGCCCCTGCTTTGGGATAATAACCATAGGTTTGTGTTAGGAAGCTGTTCTGTATTGAGAAATATGTTCCTCAGGTGAAATAACTTACAAACTTTTGACATATCTCTGTTTAATTTATTTTTTTATTTTGGGATGTTGGCATCTTGCAGTTAAACACACGAAGGTGACTCCTGTGATGTGCTTTGCTGTCTCTGCTTCTGGGAACAGTTAAATTAAAAAAAAACACAAAACCACTACTTTTAAGAGCATCCTAAGCCACTGCAGTCTTTTATTCAGTGACTGTCTGTCCCTTTTCAGTGAATGTTAAAAACACAGTAACAAAGCTGAATTTTCACTGTCCCCTGCTTCAAATGCAAATAAACAGTCACTGCATACTTGTTTTCTGATGTCTTTGAAAGGAAGCTATTTCTGCAAAATGAATACGGTCTCTCTGTTACCTGAGTGAGCAGCTATCCCAGTACAGGAATCAATCCCTGCACAGAGAGGATGCCTGGAATATAGTTCAGAAATGTTCTAGATTCATAATTTCTTAATAAAGGGATCAGACTTATGCATTAGTTTTGCTTTTTGGCCACATCTGGTAAACTAGCCCTCATGGAAGATATGGAAAAGTAAAATAAGGAAGCATGCTGCTTCCCCCCCCTTTTTTTTTCCCTTCTTAAATGAACATTTGATTCCTATCAAAATGACATTTGTTGCCTTGCAATCTATAGCCTTGTATTAAAGTGAGGCTGTCACTGAGGAACTGAAGGTTTAAAGAGTGTTTGCTCTGAAAGCTTGCAGAAAGCAAAATTCCTCTGGCCTGTGTGTGGAAAGTGCTTGGCTTGGGCTCTACCTGTAGGATGGGTACCATGGGGACTGTTGTTCACTACTTCCCTGCAGGTTGTACCTAGGGTTCATGGAGTTCATTTGCCTGTGCTGATGGATGGGAGAAATTAAAATGGTGCTGTACATAACTGGAACACTGCATGGAGAGGCTGGTGAAGAGAGGCTGATGTCCCCTCCAAGGCAGTGTGAGACAGTCTGGCTCCTCCGGGTGTGCAGTGTAGCTTGAGCTGATGTAATAGTTCCCTCCTGTCCAAGGAGGAGAATACACCCACCCACGTTCCTCCTTGGCATGTCCCTCCATCCTCACCGAGCCTGACATTCATCTGACTCTGTGTGAAGCTGATTTGTGTTGCTAACATGGCAGAGAACTCTTTTTGTGCCTGGTTAATTTTCTACTGTTAATAATCTGCTTTGGTCTATTGCTCTATCAGACAAGTGCTAGGGCTGGTACAAGAGAGGAGGTGGATGCAGGGCCACCACCCTTTTGTGACAGTGCTAATCCATTAGGAGGGAGCTGATGGAGCTTTGTGCCAAGGCTTTCCTCCTCTGGTACTGAGTGTTGCTGTTTGACGACCCAGTCCCTTCCCTTTACTTTGTGCTGGTGCCAGTGTTTGGGTGATGTGCTGAAATACGCTGGCACCTAACCTGCCATGAAACTGTGGTCTCCAGGTGTGATAAAAGAGCTTTCCTTGTTTTTCTCTTGGTGGGAATCATGTCTCACAGAGGACTTAGCTCCCTGATGGCATTAGCCTGGCAGCTGTGTTCATCCTGTGGCACACATATGCTGTTCCTGCTCAGAACTCCAGGTGCATCCATACCTTTAGACAAGTCATGGCTCCCAGATCTGATTGCAGCATTTGCTGAGTAAAATAGGTCCAGTAGATCATACTTCTGCCGTTTATGTTGTCAGCCACGTGTATATTGTCCGTTTCAGCTGAATTGTTTATCAACAAACTACAGTAAGAAATGTGGACCCATCAGTAAGTCCCTAGTGGAATAAAATTAGATTTTTTTTTTGGCCATGACTGCAATTGTTCTGGATATCAAAGACTCTTTAAAATTCTTTGTTTTTCAAGACATTGAATAGCCTGTTAATTCTTGGCTGTTTTCTTCTATTTCTCTCCCTGTTAAGTGATTGCACAACTTGACGTTAAAATCAATAATTCCTCATTGATAATTGCTCTCAGGCTATGATATCAGGGTTTTCTGGAAATATAAATTCATAGTGCTGATAGCAGACTATATGATTTCACTCTGGAAACTGGCCAGTACAGTTGGATTCCCTGATGTGCAGGATGCAGGGGAGGGGATGATACACCATGAGTCTGTATATGTGCCTGACACATTTGGTCTGTGTTTTCGAGGGACTGATGTGTTACAAGAGCACAGTCTACAAATCAGGTGTGCTTTGATGAAACCACAGCATCTCCTTGCTATTAACTGCTTGAATATTTTGCTGTTCTTGTTCAGTTGTCCTGTTTCCTGCCTTTATATTATTTATGTTTGCCCAGCAGAGTGATTAAATGCTTCTGCCAAATATTGCTGCAGGGATTAGTCTGACGTAGGCTTTTTCCTTCTGGCATTCCCGCAGTTCCTGGCAGTTTAATACGTGGTTTTGGAGGCCTGGTGCAGACCTGCTTGGAGGCAGTGCTCTGCTCTGAAGCAGATGTGTTCACAAGGATTATCAGGAACATTCTTCGCTTGCACGTGGGTGGAGTGGGCTCAGTGTTTAAGTGAGACAGACCGCGGCAAGCGGCTCCAGAAGTTAGGAATTGCAATTAGATGCTGGAACAGTCAACCACAGGATGCTGCTGGGGCCAAGAATTTAACAAGGTTCAAAAAGGAGTTGGATGTTTGTTGGGGTTAGGAATAGAGGGAGTTGTCAGAATAAATGATTACCAAACGTTTTGGAGGGAGTCTCAAACCTTTTATTTTTGAGTCTCTGCTGGTTTCTAGATATCAGGTGAGGTTACCTGTCTTCTGCTGATTCCTGGCCTCCCAATATTCCTATTAAGGAGTATTTATGTGATTAATATTAGTCATTCCTCTTAGAGTGCTTTGCAGCACTAGTCAGTCCTCTAGTTACGATCCACTTTGACGGTTCTCTTTTTGAAAACTACGCCTGGGGCTTTTGGGGAACTCGGAAAATTAAATTTGCAGGTTTGGCTTGCAATGCAATTACAACCTCTTGGTTTTATGCATTTTAGGAGAAGGCTGCTTGTGGTAGGGGAAGGTACGTACACCCAGCAGTAATTTGGGAAGGACTGGATTTGGGTGTTAGGGACTAACTTTTAGGCAGTGTGAGGCAGTGTCAGAGAGTCTCAAACCAGAGTAGTGGGGCAGAATCATTCTCAGCTAATAAAGATGTTAAGTGTGTCCCTGAGCTCGGGCTCTGCACTTCCCCCAGACCTTAGCCTGTATCTTTTGCGAGAGCCTATACTGGGCTCTGTATCTTTGCCTGCTTGTTCAGCATTGACTCATACCTCTTCACAAAGCTTTTTAGTTTTAAGCATACGCATTGTACACACCTCAAGCACTGCAGTGGTCTTTGGGGAGCGGCGTGAGCACAGCAGGTTTCATCTCCTGACCTTCCAGCTGGCTTGCCAAGTTCAGTTGGAGCTTAAAGCTGGTTGAAGGCAGTCTTGTTTTCCCTACTCCCTTGTGTTATCCCTGCCTCTCATGCAGCCAGACAGGGAGCTGAGCCAACTGAAAACTTAACCCTACCCTCTCTGAAACAACACTGGTTTCTCTCAATCTCATTTTCCTGAACTAGCTTTCCACCTAGCTGTAAAAGCATCAGTGATGTAAAGGAGGGGTCAATATAGGGTATTTGGGTTGTATATGGGGATGTAGGACAGCAGCTTTGGCTTAAACTGGCTTGCCTTGTGTGCTGAAATACAGGGTTTCTTCTAGCAGTCCTGATAATTAATTCAAAACAATAACAAGTTTGGGAGTTTATACCCTTAAGTGTCTGAACTTAGGCTTCCTTGAACTGTCTTCATCTTCAAGAGGTTATTTATTTATTTTGCTGCCAGTTTTAAGAGAAAAGAAAATAAATAAAAATTCCTATGGGTTAATTCCATTGCTTTTGGACAAAAATGAAAAGGACAAAATTTTCATCCTCTTCCTATGCTTACTGGAAAGACCTGTTGCAAACAAGGACAGTGATATTGTCAAGGGCTGCTCATTAATGTTTTCTGTAGCAGCAATATAATTTCTTAATAGTTAAATGGTAGGATTTTACACTGTGCTTCTACCAGTTTAAAAAAGTTTCCTTAGGAAATAAGAATAGGATGGAAAGAAACTTCCAGGATTTCAGGGTGTACAGCACCATGGATGAAAGAATGAATGAAGCCTTGCAGCATGTGGTCTAATGGGAAGGAATTGTGGGGAAGGTGACATTGGCTGTAGGGAAAGTCACCATTTTTAAAAGCATTTCAGTGCTATGAGTGAAATACATGGTACCTTCAGTATAGTGTCATTAAAGAAGGAAGCTTGAGTTTCTTTACATTGTGATTTTTGTGCTGCAACCATAGTTGAGAAATGATTTGTTTCTCCAGAGTAAGGGTTTTCTGCCCTGTGTTTCCAACCTGTTTCGGTGTCTGGCAGTGGCTGGGAGTGTTAACATCTGGGATGCAAACTGCTTCCTCTCTTCCAGGTTCTCTGCTGACATCACCTCTCTGTCAAATGGAACTCTTGCAGTGAAACCTGGAGGATGCAGACAGAACTCCTCAATTCCTGCCCCACCTGGTTAAACCAGGACAGATTGGTTAAAGCACGCACAGAAATGATGGTGCTATTGCAAAATGTTCGGACCTTGCTTCTCTTTTTTAAATTGTACTGAGACATGACAGTGTTCTGGTCTCCAAATCAGTGGAGTCTGCCAAACATGTTTTGTGATGTTAGTCTGGTGGAGAAAAGTGCATTCTTAAAGACTGAACATCAGTAGGTTGGAGATAAATAGCTGTGAAGTTTGATGTGCTGTGAGAGGGGAGAGGTTGGGTTAAATGGAGCAAAGGAGTGGCTTTCAGTCATAGATCTTGTAATGCTTTTGGTAAAGACGACCAGAGCAGGTCTTCATGCCCTTTGCTTGGACGAGGGAAGGGTGAAGTTGCTCCTGTTGAAAAGACAAGCTCTGTATGATTGTTGAAGGCAGTGGGGGCAGGAGGTGCATGACTCATGCAGGAGGGGGAGTTGTAGCTTGCTCCTGTGTGACCTCGGGGGGAGTGTTCCTGTATACAACAAGTTTGGATGACAGTCATGCATGATTTCGAAGAGCTTTCGTGGGCATCACAGAAATTGTAAGTTGAAATGCCTGTGTTTATCTTAGTTCTCTCTAAAGAAAGATTTTATGTGGATTGAAGTGTTCTGGTTGAATGACAGTTGTCTTTGTCAGCCACAAGCACTGAAGAGTTGCATGCTAACCACAAAAATTGCCACTTAGACTTTGCTTTGTAGACAAAAATCAGAAGGCAAATGGAGAAGTATGGGAAGAACATGTGTTTTCAAGCTCTCTGAAGCCAGCATGTCTAGAAGTACAGGAGATAGTCCTATAGCTTTGCTAATGCTGAAGGAAAAAATACTACGCATCCTGAAATTTGCAATGCAGTTATGGAATTAGTGCTGAGTCTCAGCGTATGGGGTGGGTGCATGCACACGCTCACATGTACAGTAATTACAATAGCCTGAAATCGTGTCCAGACCACAGTGAGCTTGCTCCATTTTTCAGTAACTAAGAAAGGAATTTGGCCCTGTGAATGAATTTGAAATGCTCTCAGAAACATTCTTTCATGTTATAAGAAACATGTGCATTCTGTGGTGGCAGGCAATGATGGCCGTGTACCAGAATGCAAATGATGTGCTCCTTGCTGCTGCTTCTCCTAGCCAGGCTGCACTTGACCAGTTTGCATTAACCAAGTGGGAGAAAAGAGGCAGAGTGCAAACACTGAGAGCTTGGTGTGAGTTAACAATTCTGTTCTGGTAGCATTTCTGTGTAGCTCTTTGTTGGAAGGATATAGAATGCTCCTACTGCAAAGGGGTAATGTGCTGAGAAGTTTTACAATTTTCTTTAAGAGTAGCAGAGATTACATGAGCACTGTTTACAAGTCATCAGTGCCCTTAAAGACCCTAACATTTGTCTTTGCCCATTGCTCAGAACTGCTGAAGGTGGCTGGTGCCTCTGGAGACAAGCCTAGTCCAGTTTCCCTGTACAAAGCTAGGTCAGCAAAAGTGGGTTGCCCGAGACCCTGTTTGGTATTTTGAGTACTTCCAGGGATGGAGACTCCCCAACTTCTTTGGGTACCTGTTCCACTGTTGGATCACCTTCATAGTAAAAAAACCCAACAAAACAAAAAGAAGCTTATGTTTATGTGTTTCAGTTTTTGTCCACTATCTCTTATCCTTTCACTCCATCCTTGAGAAGAGCCTGATTCCTTTTCTGCCTCCCTTCAGGTGTCAGGTGATGGGATTCCCCTCCAAGCTTTTTCTTCTTGAGGATAAGCAGTTCAGCTCACTCAGCCTTCTCTTGTGGGACAGATTTGTAGCCCCTTAATGATCTCTGTGATCCTTCACTGGACTTACTGCCAGCATGTCCATGCCTGCCCTGTACTGGGCAGCCCAGTACTGGACACAGCACTGGGCTGTGCTGGGGAGAATGGACAACCACCTCCCTCAATCTGCTGGCAGCTCTTCCCTGTGCAGCCCAGGATGTCTTGGCTGTCTCTGCTGCAGAGGCTTGCTGTTGGCTCATGTTCAACTTGCTATCTGTCTGTGAGTCCTTCTCTGTGAGGCTGCTCTCTCTCCCAGCATGAGCTGGGGCTCAGGGTGGCTCCTCCCCAGTGCAGGGCTCTGCATTTTGTGCTGCTGAACTTCATGAGGTTCCCATCAGCATATTTCTCCAGCCTATCAAGTTACCTCTGAATGGCAGAGGTGTTACCAGCTCTTTTGTATAATCTGAAATTTTGCTGAGGGGGCTCTGTCCCTTCATCTAGGTCATTTAGTAACATGTTAAACAGCATTGGCCCCAGTATCATAGTCTGGAGTCACACCACCAGTAACTGTCCTCCAGCTGGACTTCATTCCACTTACCACAATCCTTTGAGCCAGGCAGCTCAGCCGGTTTTCAATCCACCTCACTTTTCTCCAGCCCATTTAGAGGTTGTGTGAAGTCAAAATCTGTATCAGTAAGTAAGGACTCATTGCTAACTAAAAGGTCCAGATAAATATTTCTTGAAACAAGAGGTTAAACAGGAGATTAAAAAGAAATAGTAATGCAGAGGCAGAGACAGAAAGTTGCAAAAGAGCGGGGAGAAGAAAGGAGGTGGATAAGTACGGTTTTGGGTGGGAATTCTGCTAATGAGATGTGGCTTAGCTTTTCTCTTGTCTGTAAGAGACTTTGGAAATGTGGACTCATTTTTGGAGGAAAGTAAGTTAAAGTGTTAATAAGGAAAAGTTCACAATCTTGTTTGGAGATCTCAAAAAGCTGTACAGAAATCTTGAGCCGTGCCATGGCTCAGTTTCACAAGGACAACAGGCTGAAATAAATGTACTGGGTTCAGATCCTTCTGGTCCCCATAGGAGAACAAATCTCCTTTGATTATTGTTGATTTATACAAACGTTTCTCTCTTGAGTATGGGAAATGATCCAGTACTTAATTATTAGGCATTGTGGATCTCAAGGTTATGCATGTTATGTACACATTTATCTCAGCTGGTTCTGTTTCAATTGATACTAATTGGTTTTGTTGAAAGCAAAGCTTCTGATAAGATGTCTTGTTATCAGGGTTCGTTTGAAGCTAATTAAACCCCGGAGACAGTACTGCTATATGTTTTTTCATTCCTAAATAAAAAATGTGTTTATTTTGTTCACAGGCATATGAATTCCTGTATTGCAACTCTCACCTCCCTTATTGCATGGGGTGTATCCTACTGGAGGACAGCTCTGGCAATTTCTGCAGTCAATCTGTCTGTTGAAACGAACCAGCCAGGGAGGTGTCCGTCGGCCAAATGCCACTAAAATTAGATGGTTAATTATAGTCAAGGTCATTTGGGAATTTATGTTCCTGCCAGTATTTCTGCGACCAAACATCCTATTTCTGCATACTGGAAATACTCACATACTTCAAATACCATGAGAAAGATACCCTAGAAAAGAACTCAACCCTAAAATGAGCACAGGTGGGACTGGGCACCCAGGCTTCCTGTGGAGCTGTATCCCTACTTGTCACCTAAGGCTTGTTTTACCTTTAGGACAGCAAAACAATCACTGATGGGGTAACATCACGTGGATATGCTTCCATCCCTCCAAAATCATTCCCTCCTTTTCTACTCAAATTCTGTCTGGACACTGTGTTAAGGTACGTTTCAATGCAAATGTTTGTGAGCAATTTTGTGCTAAAATTGTTCTTTGTATATTCTGGAAAATCAGTCTTTTTTTGAAATTGTATTTTAAAACTGGTGCGTATAGCTTCTGTTTGTGAAGGGTTTTTATGGCATGCTTGTTCATTTTTGGTTAAAGGTTTGTAGTGTTTCTGTGTGAGGTGTTGGTGCATCTGCATGTTTAGTCATGGAAAGGGACAGGATGACCTTTAGGGCAATCTGTTACGGTAGTGGTGTAGCATCTTATCAGGCCTTCAAGGCAAGAGGAGAGCTTCCATTTATTTATGCTGGCTGTCTTATTGGAAAGAGAGGGGGATCCAAATAAGATTAAGCACACCACTTTGCAAAATTTGTATTTGATGACTTTATTTTTCAGCTGCTGCTAATACTTTACAATTTTGAAAGAACTGCTGTGAAATGAGGAAATAAGACCTTGATCTTCCAAAACATCTCTCTAAAAGATGGCAACCTTCTCACTGAAAATTGATATTAAAAAGGCTCATTTGTTGATTAAAGTTAATTTGAGAGCCTGGATGTTACTACTTCATGGTTTGAGAACATATTTCTTGCCTGACTTTGATGAAAGCAGTTAAGGCTTTTAGAAAATCAGGTGATGAGGAGGAACTTCCTTATTTGTTAACATTTTGTGCATGAACTAGAAAAAATAATAAAGGGAACTACACAAGAACAGGGCTTGCTGTTGTGTAAGAGGATGTTGCAGATGACCCTGGGATTTGTGAACTTGCAAGAGGAGTTGGATCCAAGTGATACTAGGGACACCACTGAGAACTGGAAAGGTTGAGGTACCCAAGGACAGGTCGACTGGCCTGTCTAATCACTGGATTCCTGTGCTTTCTTTGAAGCCAGGTTGTCATCTTGCCTTTCTTCCTTCTAGCAGCCTCCTCTAAGTTACGGTGGCAGGGCAGGAAGTAATTTCCTCTGTTGGTTTTTCTTGGTACTTCTAATGCTCTAGTACAGCTGGCATATGTTCATGGTAATATTCAAAACTAAATTTTTTTTCTTCACTTTCTTTCTGAAGGTACTTTTTCTTCATTGTGTCACATATAAGCTAAAAGAGCATTGTTTTCACGAGCTGTTAAGAACAGTTGCAGCCTTTTCCTGAACACTGAAGGAGATTTTAGGATGGGTTTCCTAGAAAAGTGGGAGGCAGAATGTTGGTGCTAGCAGAAGATCTTCCATTTACAGCAGACCTTTCCTTCTGGATAACTGTACAAATGCATTTTTCTTGCTCCCTAATGACCCAGAGAGGGATGCAGTTGTTGTTGCAACATATCCATTATCCTGTAAGTTGGAGTTTTTGTAGAGTGCTTTCTCTTTGATGGAATTGTATGTAAGAGCCAATCAGGGTAAAAGGTGTCTGTTTCCAGTCTTTATTCACTGCTAGACATTTCAGGGCTCTTGACCTTTACTCAACCCTTTAGGTTTTGTCAAAATTGTCTCTGCTTCTTGCTTCAATAGATTGTCCATGTTGCCCGTGGACAGACAGCAATGCATTTCATTCAGCACTAGTTGTCTGAAGGCACAGGTTGATGTACTTCAGATAAATGTCAGCTTGGGTAAGGGGTATGAGGAATGTGCCTGGAAAAGGATCATTTGTTTCCCTTTTCTACAGAAAGCTGGTGGCTTGTGAGGATGGATACAGGAGGGAGGGGAGAAGAGGAAGACATGTGATGTTCTTCATCAGGTGGGAGGAAGGTATACCAGCCCATTAATCAGCTATGGCTCTTCATTAACTGTAGAGCATGCAAGGAAAGGATATAGGAAAATCTGTAAGAAAAAAAAGAAAAATAAAAGAAAAGGAAAAAAGAAGAAATGTAAGGTTAAAAAGACATAGGTCTGCACTCCTGATTTTTTTTTTTCTTCTCTGCAGTATCAGCTTTTTCTTGTTCATAGAGAGACAAACAGACTCTTGTTTCAGAGGAAGGGGGTGGTGGGAGACTCGGGTAAGCAGCAAGGAATGTCCTGTTCACTGCCTCACTCGGCTCCAGGTCGAAGACATGCAGGGGGGAGGATTTTAATGTATAACGGGCAGCAAAGTGTCAGAAAACAAACAACAATGAAAACAAAATGCAGCCAGTAACCTTGGGGCTCTGACACTGAGCAAATGTTTATCAGAGGAAGATTCTGCTGGACATCACCGGATAAGAATGAGTTGATGTCACTCTTGGCAAGACTGGGAGCTCGTTTTTTTCCACACAAACAGCACAACACAGCAAGAGGAAGGAGAGGGAATGGTGGGAAGGAGGGGAGGGGAAAGAGGAAGAGGAGAGAGCTGTTCGCTATAAATTGTTCTAATAAAAAAATATATGAAAGCATGGCTTGTTTTGTTGGAAGGGGTCTCAGTGCTGGGACATAAATAGACAAAGTTTAAGGATGGACCAGGGCTCCTCCTACACTGTGGCTCTGCAGACCTGTCCACAGATTCCTGACAGCTGTTGCGTAATTTGCTTTGACTTGCTCCCAGTCCACAGTGTACTACAGGCTTATTCCTGTGGCCCTCCTTCAACAAAACCTCATTTGGCTTCAATGGGAATTTCTGCTTGAATAAAGAAGTTCAGCTTTTGTGACCTCTGGTAGTTTCTGTACCAGGCCAATGAATAGGAGGACATCCCCTCACCCTCAGTCTCTGTATGTCCTTATTTTAAAGCTTCATCGTATTTGATACTTCAAGTAATACAGCGTTTTCTCTATAGAAAAAGAGACTGACAGCACATAGGCAGCAGAACAGTGAAAGCTGCCTTTCAAGAGGGACCGCTCTCTAGCCAAGAAGCAAGAACTGGTAGATATTTTGTGAATTTGAAGGTGAGCAGTCTTGGAAAGCACCTCAGAAAAGATGTTGATATGATGAGTGAATGTTGTGATAGAACAGTTCTAGAAAAAACTGCTCCTAGAAACAAAAAGAAGAATCTTCTAAAACCAAAAAGCCATGGGAAATCTTTAACAGCATCTAATCTATGGGTTGTCTATACTGAAACATCTGCTCATCATCCTCCTGCAGAGCATAGAAGTGACAGGGATTTTAAGAAAAAATTGTTTTAAAACGTATAGCAAGAGTAGGAGTTGTATGGTGCTTGCTGTCTGCATGCATGGTAGCTCAGAGTAGACCATTTCTAAAGTGGTTTAAGTTAAACTAGAAAAGAGCTCTCCTAGGCTGGAATAGGTGCCAATACTGAACCTTCTAGGAGCATAAATGTGAGGTACTTCTTGTGTCATGTATCCTTCCCTTTCCTCATCCTCACCATGTACATAGGTTGCTATCAGCAACCTGAGTTATCCAAACATCTCTAAGGTGTTCATGTGGTTATCAAACAGCCCTTCAGGATACTGAGCACTTGTGGGAAACTGGGCCATTCTCTTTCAGAACATTACAGGATTTAAGAACTGGATTGTTTAGAGCTCAACTTTGCAAATCAGTCAAACAATGTAACATACTCTGCTGGCTCTCACCACCGGGCTTGTAGAGCTGCTGTAGCAGTGTAAAGAGGCAAGCTTTACATTGACGCTCTTGGTATGGGATTCCCTCAGGTATATGTGACCCTCTGGAAGCTTTTCCATTTGATCACTTCCTGCTAGACCACGCTGTCTCATTCAGAACACTCAGCTAACTTGGTGTGGAGGGAGCACATTGAAGTGTTCCCTGGTGACCTTACTGGGCTTGTGTGCCCTTGAGACCTTTGCAGTGACTCAGCTCCTGGCATGAGCAAAGAGCAGTGTGTGCATCAGCCCTCGAGGCACACTGGACAAGGAAAAGAAAAAGCTGTTGTGTTTGTGTTGGCTGGAGCCTTTGATAAGTGCAGGCAGTTTAACTTGGGAAGGAGGAACATTCAGGTTTGTTGCACGTTCCACTCCTTCAACGAAAGCTGTTAGAATCAAATCATTTAACTGCTGCTGCAAGTGCTGTCCTTCTCTCCTAAATTAAGTCATAAGAAGCAGAAAAAAAATCACACATTCATTAATTACACAGTTGAATGAAAATATTTAAGGTTATAGTGATTTTTAGGAGAGTCTTAAGAACTCAAAGCTCTGGACTTTAAAGTTCTAAAGTGTTTTATACCTTAATTTTAAAGACTTTGAAGAGTTAAATAATGTTACATGTCACTGTTGCTCATGTTTCTGTAGAGCTGGTTTTTCTATTCTTCCCTAATCCAGGAAGAGATGTTTATGTGTCTGCACTACCACAGTTTGCTTTCTTATTGCTTTTAGACTTTTATTGGTAGAGCAGAGATGTGGAGTCAACATGTTGATACGTATTTATATTAGTAAGAACAAGAAATGCTTCATAATTTCAGAACAAAAATTGGTTCTGTCATCCCCCTGTGGTTACAAGTTCCCAGATGATCAAAATTCTTCCTGTACAGCTTCAAAAAAAAGCATGGCCTTCACCAAAATCTACCTCTCAGTCTGTTTTTGTGTTGTTTGGAAAAGCAGTGCTAAAATCACTGCAAAAGTGGAGATGTTTGCATAGGACCTGGTACGAAAACAGCATCTGGAACAGCTACTTTCTGTTAATAGCTGCAGAATTAATTGCTGTCAGTGTCACAAACCAAGTTGTTGTTTCAATGAAGAGAAAGTGAGCTTTATGGGCATGTATATATATATATTAATATTAAACTCAGCAGCTGAGTAACTATTCAGTGTTTTTAGTTCTATTTGGCTGTTGTGCGTATTTTCTAGTATTGGGAGCAGCTGGTATTAGTACGTCCTTGTGTACCATAATTACTCTCATTGGTGGTGTTCTGATGTTGTATGTATCCGTAACATGAGGTATTTTTCTTCCCCTCACAGTGCAGGAGGATGATGCCAAGAATGAATTCTGTGCTTGGGGAGGTGCTTTTAAGAGTTTGCATGCCAGACTCTGCCCCAGACTGTGGAAGAATGTATGTCTGTCTGTCTGTCTCCAGATCATCCCCAGAGCAGGAGAGTTGATCTAACAGCTGTGAGGAGGGAGGACATGCCTATGACTCCGTGTTTTGTGCTGCTTCTGAGGCTTGTTGGGCCCCTTGTGAGCCGGCTTGGCTCAGTGGGATGAGGAGAAACCAGGAGTGACAAGTAGGTAGTTTTCTGGTAGGTTGGTGGGCTGAAGCCATCTGTGCAGGAGCTTAGTGAGAACCAGTACTGGAAAAAGAAAGGCAAGGAGGGGTGGCAGAGGAACAAGATGAATTCTATTTTCGGGAGAGCACCCCAAGATCTACTGAGGGTGTAGTTCTGAGAGTGTGTCTTTAACCGGGACAGGGGACTTTTCCAACTGCTGGGAGGCTTTCCAGCAGGAAAGGCTTTATAGGTATTGTAATGGACCTTATAAGTACCTTGAGGGAGATGTGATTTAGGATGAGCAACACTCCACCTGCCGCGTATTTAAAACCTTTCTGGTGAAGTTTTGCTGTGAAATGACTGATAATTTCCATGACAGACATAGGAAATAGGTTCATGCTGTGTGTGAGCATACCATCAGCAGGCTGTATATAGAAAAATAAAAAATAAGCGGGGATGTTTTCACAGCTGTCCTGTTTTGAGGGGGTTAAGTGGAGGAATGAATGAATGGTTACATTCTGGCTGTTTCTAACTGCAGAGAAGTGGTGTGCATGCTCCAGTCAGGCTCAAGAAGCTCCCAGGCTCCCTGACCCTGGGCTGTTACTTACAGCTGGTAAAAGCAGTACTCCTAGATTGCAGTTACCTAGAAGGACAGGATCACACAAATGTTGTCATTAGGTATTCAAAGCTTAAGTAGCAGCTTATTTTAATAGTGAGATTATACTCTTTCATAATATTTTTACTAATGAGTTAATTTACTGAAGTGCAAAAGGAATGTAAACTGAGGAGGTGCAGTTTGATTAATTTTCCCCCCTCCTCTGGGAATTTTAAAACACTTTGTGCTAAGGATTCCTTATTGTGCTTTGTCTTTCTTCAAGGCATGTTGCACTTGACAGTATTTGACAGAAGATGATAAATACAGAGGTAATACAGAGCACAGTGGGCCACTTACTTGTGTGTAACTGTTGAATGCTTTAGGTGCCATAATAAGGCCCTCCAAGCTGAGTGAATAGTTTTTTAAAAATACTGTCAGAAATAAATAGTGTGTGTTGTAGCCTGCTTCCCTCCCCAGCTCAGCTTTTAGGTCATTTCAGTGTCCTAAATTTAGTTGTTATAATTTCATGCCAGCTCCATGTTTCCCTCTGGACTTTTTAGTAGAGAACCACTTACCCTAAAAAACATGAGAATCCAGTTAAACTTTTTACAAGAAAAAATAAGGAGCAATTTCTTAATTTCTGTCAAGTATATGCTGTATAAGCTGTGTATGGATGGATTATAAAATTTCAACTCTTTCTTCAGCCCCACTTGCTATTCCTGAGTAGTGTAGCCATTTCAAGTCAGGCTGGTAAAGCCTTCAGAGAAGAAAAATATCATTCAAATTAAAATTGCATGTGAAATGGCAGCCCACATTGCTAGCAAAACTGCTGAGTGATAAGTTGAGTTGCATGTGAGAAAAGAAGATAAGGTAGAAAATGTCAACTCTGTTGCGTTTACAAGTTTACTCTTGTTGTTTGCTATATTTTCCTGAATGCACATGGTAGAGATCAATTACTGTTCCTAGTACCTGTGGCTAGAGCATACCAATAGTATATTTTGGGCAGTGCTTCTTTAATATACATTTTAAGTAGTGCTCGTGAAAAATAGGCAAAGGCCATGACATGGCCATAATTCTTTTTATTATGGCAATGTGCCAACGTTCTGTCCACTGTATTGTGCTGGTACAAAACTGATAGGAAGTAAATGAGTTGGAGTTGATGATGTTATAAGTCCCTTCCAACTCAGAATATTCTGTGAATCTCTGAAAAATGTTGATAGGTACCAAAGAGAAACTGTGTTTCATGTCTATAAATGATAGTTATACCAGCACTGGGCTTGGTTTGCAGTTATGAAGTATTGATAAAACATTCACCAGCAGATCCTATTACTTATTTAAAAGGAACTCTTCTCGTGAAGGTTTTCTCTACCACTTTTAAAACTGTATTTTTCCATGCATGGAAAAGAACTGAAATCTTGGACTTGCTGAACCTGTTAGTAGCCTGTTGATCAGTCTTGCTCCATGTTCTGCTGTGAAAATAAATTGCAAACAAGACTCTCAGATTTACATCTGAACTGAAGAAAATGCTCAAAAATAACCTGACACTGCTGTCTGTTAATTTTCTCCAAACTTCTGGGCTCCTGGTGTGAGCAGCACAATGCATGTGCCCCCACTGTTTACCTGGGGTTAGTGTGTGTATACAGGCTGGTTATTGTGGAGTAGCAAACATACCCCAGCTTCACTTGGGTGCCCTTGTGCTTAGAAGTGATTTTAGATGTCACTTTTTCTCTAAACCACAAAACGCTTTTATTTTGTTTGTTTGTTTTTTTTTTTCTGCTGGTGTGGGCTGTGTCATGTGGATGAATACCCATGCATTTTTGCCTAAAATAAAATAAAGATTGCTGTGAGGCTTATCTTTAATACTAGTAATAGAATAAGTTGCATGGGTTTTAGCTTGTCGATTTAAAAAAAAAGTATTTAAAAGAAATTGAATTTATTTGATCCTGATGTCCTATTTCTATTCCATCTAGAGCCTAGAAAACTTTGCAGTGAGAGGGAGATACAAAAGGTAGTTAAGATTCCATTATTTGAAGGAAGATGGGTAGACAGGTGAAGTTGAGACTTACTCAAGGCTTTGCACACATAAAATAATAAAAATGACATCTTGTTGTTGCTAAAACAAAGAAGTTCCCCTCTGTCCTTTCCTTCCCCTTCTCCTGGGACTGGCTCTGGTATTTGATCTTGTAGTGCTCTGATTCCTTTTGCTACCCTAGAGGATAGAGAAAACCACAGGATTAGTTGTCTGTGGTATTAGTGGAGTGAATAATTTTCTGTGCAAGGGCTGTGGAGAGGCACGTGATGAGGAGGGTGGGAGTTGGATCTTCCTTCCTGTGGAGCATGAATTTGGGAGTCAGAAGGAAGAAGCCACTGATTTGGCTCTGGCTTTTATGAACCTTGAGTAGATATCTGGGAATCTCTGTGGGAGAGGCTGTCAATGCTCAGTGCTCAGCCCTTATGGTGCTGTAGGAAATGAGACTCCTCTGCTGCCTGTCCTGCTGGTGTTTGGTATTTGAGGGCCAGAGAAGGGATGAAGTCATCCCTTCTAGTGCTGAAGTCATCAGGCCAAGGGACAGCAGCTTCCATGTGGTCTCAGATAAATCATCTAATCTCTTGGTGCCTCAGTTCCTCATCTTTTAAGATGATGTCAGTCTTGTGGCTTTTTGGTTTGCAGAGTACTTAGAATAACAGGGTCAGCTGTAGCCCATGGATATGACGTATCAGATGATGGTACTCCTTGGGTCTCTCTTGGTTTGTTTTCAAGAAAAAAGGGTGTTGCAGAGCAATGACAGTTTATTGCATAGCACAAGAGCATTGTCTCTCACTTCCCTGTGAATAACCCTGCCTTTTTTCCCACCCTTGTGTCGATTTTTACACTTTGAGGTCTCTTGCAGGAAGCTGGCCCTATGATATTGGAACTGTGGAGTCAAAACCACTTCTTTTCCATATTACTTCTGTGCTCTAGAAGTGAAAAGTTAATGGGGAGATGGACTAAGTAGGATCTTGATGCTTTTAGTTGACAAAGTGCAGCTGTGTGCTTTGTTCAGAGTACACTGTGTACCTTTTTCCCTACCTGAAGCTTCAAAGGAAGCTTCCAGTTTCGTGGCAACCTCTAGAAATTTTTTGAAGGTGTAACCACTGGGCAATCTCGTACTTGCAGAGAGGCGCATTTTAAGTGACTCCAGACTGAAATCTCAGCACCTGCAGATGGTGTACTGTTTTCTCCTTTTGGACATTCAGGTTCCTAACAATCTAAATGACGCCGCATTTCTGATTTCTTTCAGCTTCGTGTCTTTTAAAATGGGAGGTTTCGTTTAGGCATTTTTTGCATCAATGAGAGACATTTGTGTCTTTCAGGAGTCTTCAAAGTCCTGGTCATGATCTGGCTCCATGGTGCTAACTGCTGTGTGGCTCATACAAAGCCATAGATGGAGCAAAAGTCACCACGTGAGAGAAGCTACAAACTTCAGTGGTGCAAGAAACTGTGTGCACGTTACAGGTTATGGGTGGCCATCCCTGTGTGGCAGAGAAAGCTCTAATGATGTATAGAAATCTGCAGAATGTATGTCTTAAGCAAAATGAGTCTTCATTGGAAAGCAGAAGTATCACAACAAATATGTATTTAACGCAAATAATAAGAATTAAAACCAACAATTATTCCCCTCTGCATCACAGTTTTTTAAATGTAAATTATATGACCTCACTAGGTGGAAATGTGTAACATTGTGGGGAGTTTGTCTTAGAATTGTATCAGGCTGCATTTTTATAGAAGCCTAAATGTCCTGAATCTTCTTAATGTTTGTTTTTTAAGACACATGGTGGAGGTACAAACGGGGAGGTGATTTATGTATCTCAGTGACTAATGTCTTGCAGGCTGTAACTTAGAGAGTGTTAGGAGACCCAGGTGGGGGATTCACACAGAGAGCATATTTGAGCTCTTTGGTCAGAAAAGTTTCCTCTTAAACGATATGACAAGAGGAGAGTCCTCAGCCCATCTGTCACCCATGCAGAAGTAAATGGTCACATGGTGCCGACTCCAAAGTAGAGGGAAAATCTGCTGCTGCAGCCAACATTCCTTGCAACAATACAAATGTGTTCTTTGCTCACACAATAGCTATTCAGTTTGCCTACAGTCATTGTGCTTCCCCACTAAAGTTCAAAGGAATTGAAAATATACACAGGCGATAAAGCCAACTTTTGTTTTGGAGTGAATATGTATTTTAGTAGAAGGCATTTTTTCAGTGAGATTTTTAGGAACTTAACTGCTCTGAGTAAAAGATCATGTAATCACCCACATTTCAGCCTAAAGATTTCTGGGTGAACAGTAGTGATCCTATTTTTATTTCATTTTTCATTTTCTTTAGGATTGGCTTTTACTAATTGCCTTTTTCTTAAGGGTGGCCTGAGTTTTCAAATTTGAGTGTATAAATGTTGACGTTTCCTAACTCGGGTGTTATTAAAAACACACAAACAAACAAAACCTTCCTCAACCAACCAAAAGTAAACCATCAAATACCCCACAACAACACCAAAACAATCTTCAGAAAAGTTACTTTAACTGTTCAGGCTTTGCTGAAAAATTTAGTATTTTCTTGGTTTTCAAGAATGAGAGAGGAAGCACACAATTAGAATTCAAAGCATTTAGTCTGTAAGAGTTGTGTAAATCCAATTACCATATCTGTATGCAACTATTTGAGTAACTTTTATTCTGCTGCACGTAGGTGTGCAGAATTCATTCTTTTCAGTAGGTGATATTGAAGTGCTTCTCCTGCATTGGGAATATATGGAAATAAGCTCTCTGTTTCAGCTAATAACGAGTTGCTGCCTCCAAACATGTGCAAGCAGCAACAGCCAAGAAACAAGACTCGGTCTTTAGGGATGTAATTTCATCTGTTTCTTCTGTGGATCTTTTTTTGGTACTTAGGAATCTTGAAGGTGCTGGCAAAACAATCTTCCCACGCAAATAGCAACAAGGAAGACAATGGTAATAGTTAATCTCTGGCCACTGAGGCCAGACTTTATTTAAGAAGCTGACCAGACTGGGTAGCTTCTACCTAAGAGCTTTAGAAATGTTTGATGAAGCAAGTTGTGGGGTTGACAGTTTTTAAATACCCTTGGAACACAGAAGAATTCCTGGAGACTTGAAAAACACTAGTTCTTTTTGGGCTGAAACTGATCTTGCCTTAATGATAGTAAATGAAATTACTCTACTATATATACTACATTGTTATTATGTACTATAGTACTTGTAATCTACTCAAATTCATGTGGAATAGAAGAGCTGAAAAATTTTGCTGTCTTGGATTAATTTTATGAAGGGGAATATCCTAAAAATGAAGGTAGCAAGAGAAGTGGGAATGGCTGAATGAAGTTTCAGGCAGTACAGGTGGGTTTGAAGAATGGTAGAAAGAAAAGCAGGGTAGTTAAAGCAGTGTGAGGGGACCTGTAGGCAAAAAGATACCCACACTCCAAAAACAAACAAGAAAACCCCAAACCCAAGCAAAAAGAAACCTGTGTTTGGAGACTGAAAGGTTAAAAACTGTAGTGGATTACATAGGAAGTCATCAGAAAAGCAGAACAGAAATTTCCTTCAAAATGGCTTGAAGGAAAGCCATTTTCTACTTGTATGTACTTAATAAAAGCTTTTTAGGCTCTCTAGGAGCTTGCTGGAGAGTCTGTGGGATTGTCTTCAGAGAAGACTTTCAAAAAAGCATCATTCTTTACAAAGATGTATGAGAAGTGTTCACAGAAGAGGTTTTAGAAAAAAAATAGTAATGCTCATCGTAATAAACTTCCAAAACCAGGTACCAGCATCAGGAATGCCTCTGTAAAGCTGACAAACCATTGCTAACCATGGTGTGGAATCTGATGCTTTATTTAACCTTGGTCTTGAGGGAAGAGGTGATGACACGTGCATTACACTGTAATGCGCACTCTTTAAAAAGGGTATTGTTGATTAGCAGGCCCTGCAAAGAGGTAGCATTTATAAAAGCAACTACATTTTTAGAGGTGTGACCAATATACTCTGGAGAAGAATTGACTTGGCTTTTAAAGAGAGAAGTAAGGTTAGAGGCATTTGAAGGTATTACAGAGGTAATCTAAGAAGTTAAGTTATCTGTGGGAGAGGAGACTGATCCAGTGGAGTTTTTGAGCATGGAACGATGTTGGAATGAAGTACAACCTGCTCAGACTTCTGTTGTGTCACAGCACAACTACAGAGCATAAAGCAAGTGAGAAGGGTTTTTTTTCCACACTGTGTAAATAAGCATCATAGTTATTGTCACAGGATATTGTGGAGGTAAAGGTATACCTTTCAAAAAGGAGTAGTGAAATTCAGGTATCTACAGCTTCACTGAGCACAGGCTTTTCTGCCTGAAATTTTTATTAATAACTTGGGAGGCATGAAGATGTTTTTTTTTTTCCTAAATGTCCACTGTTGTTAGATGTTGGAAGCAGTATTCTGGGCAAGGTAGACTTCTGGTCTGATTTAGGGAGGTGCAACTTCTGAAGTTCTCTCTTACATTCCACAGAAAGATTGGTTAACTCATGACAGCAACTCTTTCTGGCCTTAGAATTAGTAATAAGACCTCAGAACATCCTATGCTTTGCTGCCTGTAATAATAAATTAACAACCTACTTTTTGTAGGTACTTTTTCTTTTTGTAATGCCTGCTGTAACTGGTTGAAAAGGGGATTGACAAGTAGAAGTACAGAAGTCAAAAAGAAATACTAAATGCTTTTCAGGTTGGAAGGCACTCAAGGTGTTGTTGGGATTGCCCATTAAAGCAGCAGAACGTAACTACGGTGGGGTACTGTGTTCTGTATGTGTGTAGAATCAGTATTGTGTGAAAAGCTTTCTTTCAAGAGCTTCACTTCTAGTCATAAAAATGCTTTTTAAACTAACAGCTTTCTTCTGCTCAGTAGGATATGATTTGTTGGACGTGTATGTTGACCTGGAACCAGCAAGGAGATGACTAAGTAGGAGGAAAATAGTTTTAACATGCCCCTGCTTTGCCAAGGAATATGGAAACAATAACAGATTTGTCAAGTCTGTGGGTCAGCTAGCCTTGTAGTGATATATGATATTTCTCTGTGCACTACATACTTGGTGTACTGAACTGTTTTTTTCTGAAGCACCATTGTGTGTTAGAAATGTGACTCTTTCTTTGTCCCAGCTGCTGTTTGTCACCTCCTGGTCATGCTGTTTACTGACCAGACGTGTCTGAGTAGGTGGGACGTTTGACGTCTCATCATCACAGCAGGCGCAGAGGTGGTCTGTGGTTGTCCTTGTTTTATGGTGTAATTGGATAGCCAGGACTGTGCAGTGCTTGGCACTTGCCAAACCCTTCTGGTCCATGCACTGGAGCTGTGCAGGAGGCCCTCTCCCATTCTCCCAGCCACAACACCCCCAGTGCAGCCCTCCCTCGTCGCTCCGGGGTGTCTTGTGTCCCTCATGTGCCAAGCAGCCTCTTCCCAAGGCCCCAGACCCTGCACAGAGGATTCCTGGTGTGCTTCCTTCTTTGGAAGAGAACCAGCGGCTTGAAAAATGAGTATTCAGTTTAATAAGAAATGAAAGCTCTCGATGCTGTTTTCTTTTCATTTAAGAGCAGAACTGTGCTCTTGGGGGGCTGGGGAGTAATAATACCACAGAATAAATCACAGGAACACCATTTCCTCAGTGCAGAAGGGATAGTATCCCAGTGGTTGATTGCTCTGAGATGTGCTGGTGGCCAGGTTCGAGTTGTGGATTTTTCAGGAGCGAGCCTGAACCACTCAGTGACCTCTGTCTCTCCCCGTTTTGGCACGTGTAAGAGTGACCTAATAAATATGTTATTGCAACAGATGTGATCTCATATCCTCTTACAAACCACATGTAGACCAGTCACTGAGGGATGGCCCTGTTCAGTGGAGAGGTCAAAATGTGGGACAAGGCTTTAAGAAGGAAGCAATGATTTTCAAGAGCAGAGATTTTTACTAATACATTATGTTAATATAAACAAGATTGGCTAGAAAATAAAATGCAGTGAATTAATTAAATCATAGAATGGTTTTGGTTGGGAGGGACCTTTGAAGATCATCTAGTCCAACCATCCTGTCATGGGCAGAGACATCTTTCACACCCTTCCGCTAGATGAGATTGCTCAAAGCTCGATCCAACCTTACCTTGAACACTTTTAGGGATGGGACAGCCAACTTCCCACCACCCTCATTGTAAACATCTCTTCCTTATGTCCAGTTTAAATTTCTTCTGGTTTAAAACTATTGTCCCTTGTCCTGTCACCTAAAGGCCCTGGTAAAAGTCTCTCTTTGTCTTTTTTACAAGCCCCTTTAAATATTGAAAGGCTATGATAAAGTCTCCCTGGAGGTTTCTGTTTTTCAGGCTGAACACCCCCAGCTCTGCCTTTCCTCACAGGAGAGGTGTTCCAGCCTTCTGACCATTTTTGTGTCCCTCTTGTGGCCTCACTTCAGCAGATCCATGCCTTTCTTGCGCTGAGACCCCAGAGCTGGATGCAGCACTCCAGGTGGGGTCTCACCTGAGTGGGGCAGAGAGGAATGTTAGTAAAAAATGTTAATATTGATAGCATGGTTGGTAAGTGGTTTCAGTGAGCAGAAAAAAATGGTGGATTGACCTTCCGACAATGGGAGTTCCTGACAGGCTGCATGGCCTTTTGGGCTGTTGTTTACTGTACTTTTTCCTTCCTTGCAAGCTAAATTGTTCTCTGGCATTGTCAGCATTACCCCAGAGGTCTTTGGAGAAGCTAATTCCTTTGCTTTCTCCCTACTGCATCACCCAGAATAATACCATAGTCTATCTTTAAGCAGCATATGATGTTTGTTTTTTATCCTAATCCAAACATTTGTACAGGATTGTATTTCCCCCTCTGCCTTCTTATGAAGCAGTTCCAGCTGAATAGGGAATGTCTCTCTTCACTCGAGCTTGTGTTTTTCTGGATAGGAAATGAGAGGCTCAGGTTTATTAACTTTTCTTTTAGCATTATGTAACCTGTACAAGGCTGTAAGTACATGAATTTAAGTAGCATGTTCTTTATTAGCTCCTTTTACAGTCCTTGGCCTGTTCCACTTCAAAATTCGCATAAGCAGCATAAGTTGGCCAAAGTACATACTTCATGTTAATTAAAATCTCTTAAACAGTGTCTAATTCTCTTTTTCCTCTTGAAGTTGGTGAGAGACTAGTAATAAAAGAAAATTAGCTGGCTGATAGCATCATGTATTTGATCAGTGCAGAGACAGGATAAGTGCCTCAGGTGTATGGTGAACTCTTCATTCCTGTGTGAACATTCAGCATATTAAAAGTTGACAACATTATTTGAACATTCATCCTGACAAGATAATATTGTAAAAGATCGCAGTTTGTGAACTGAGGAAGCCCTAGAACATGAAACATAAACAGTTTTAAAAAAGCCTTATTTCCTTCAGCGGGTTTCTTCCTATCACAGTTTCATACTTTACCTGAAAGTAGACTTGAAAGATCTGCAACTGATACTGATGAATCTAAGATTTTATTTGAGATTATTCTTTCCAAAACATAAAAAATAATTTGACTGTTGCTAATACAGGATTTGGAGACGAAATGGTTTGTTTCCTCTCCTGACCTCTTGACTGAGGAAACACAATTGTAGTGGACAAATCAATAAAACAAAATCACCTTTTTAAAAAATCTTTTATGATGAGGTTTGTGTTAAGATCAATTGAAAGCATCCTGGGAGAATAAGATTTTGAGTGTTGATGAAATATAAACCTGCTTCTTCTTCATTTTTATTGAAGTTACTGTCCTAGTTTTATTTTCATTTTGATCTGCAAATGTTTTCAGAAAGGTTTATCTTGCTCATATTAATAAGATACTGCTGACTTGCTTCTTGGTTTCTGTCTTGTTCTTGTGCTTTAGCAAGAACTCGATGTCACCAGTTGTAGCTTCCAATAGGGATGGGGGCCATTCAAAATACTTCCCATTTTCCACTGAGGTACATTCTTAGAAAAGCTTTTCCAATCCAAATAACTGGCATTTATTACTTTTTAATTGCTTAGTGTGATACTTGCTTACATTTGCTGTTTTAATGTCTTTTCCTGTCTGTAAAATGAGAGTCCCAGAGGGCACATGCATGCAGTCACTGAATTCAGTTTACATAGCTTGATGGATGTTTTAGGAAAAGCATATTGTGTGTATGTGCAGTTTGTCACAGATGGTGTCCCAACAAGAAAAAAGTTGTGCTAATGCTGAAGGAAAATGACATGAAAGTAAGTAAATGAAATAGCAAAAAAAGGATGGCCTGAGAGCTGAGTGTCATTTTTTCCACCTGCTGTGGGGAAGGCAGTCAGTGTGGCACACACATGCTTGAGCTCAGCAGACATTCTCAAGTTGCACTATGTAAGCAACAAACAACGGACAGGAGAAATTTCTCTGGGCAATTTTGCTCCTCTGAATATTACCACTGTCCCACTTTAAGTCCAATGTCTTTTCTTTTGGTGAGCTTTTTGTGAAACATGGTCATGAAAGTAGGTAGGGATCTTAATTCCATATTAAAGAAGCAAAAAGAGGTATATTCCCAGTCTTTGAGAGTGTAAAGAAAAGCCTTAGAAGGTAAAAGGGTTATGAAGTTTTAAAAAAGGCAAGGTAGGGAAAATGTGGACATTTCACCCCTAATAATTTAACTTAAGGTGGGCCATTTGTTTACTTGGGTTTATTTTGGGGAACCAGTGAATTTTTAGAACTCTGGTCTTGGTAGTGTGAGTGTGGTGAAAATAGTATGACTCCAGTGCGCTTCTGGGAATGTAGATTTCAACTCCTTCCTCTTCTGGCATACATAAATGAGGAGAGGGCTAATTCTTCACAGTTAGGATTGCTTGTGGAGGAGAAAAAACAGGACTTGCATATCGCTGAAAACCAAGGAGATGTGCGTTATGGACCTGCATTTAGAGTCTGTTTAGGTTCTGTCAGGGAGGGCCAAGCTCTATGGCAAACTGTTCTATGCACTGCTTTAAATTCGAAACATCCTTAAATGATTCTGAATTAGCTTTTCACCACCCCTCATAAATCTTGTCTGCTGGGTTTGCTCTGCTGTCTGCAGCTGAGCTAATAGTACAAACAGTCAGATTAACTCTGGGCTTTCCTTTGCTTTGTAGGACTCCTCAGTGGGCAGACGTCCCCGACCAACGCCAAGCTGGAGAAGCTGGACCCGCAGCAGGTGCTGCAGCTGTGCCTGCGCTACCAGGACCACCTCCACCAGTGTGCAGAGGCCGTGGCCTTCGACCAGAACGCGCTGGTGAAGCGCATCAAGGAGGTGCGGGGCAGGGAAGGGCTGGGGGGGCCCTGGGGAAGCAGCCTGCAGGGCAGCCTGTGCAGGGCAGAGGAGCCCTGTGGCTGTGTCCTGTGGGCCAGGTCCCCGGGCTGTCACTGCAGGTCCTGGCAGCTCCTGTGTTTGTGGCTGTGCCCTGTGAGCCAGGTCCCCGGGCTGTCACTGCAGGTCCTGGCAGCTCCTGTGTTTGTGGCTGTGCCCTGTGAGCCAGGTCCCCGGGCTGTCACTGCAGGTCCTGGCAGCTCCTGTGTTTCTGGGCTGTGCCCAAGGAGGCCTTGCCGTAAGCAGCGGCTGCTCCTCTGGAATCCTAAGTGCAGCCTGCAGCTCTCGAAGAAGTAAAAGATTACTGAAGTTTTTAAGGTAGCATTCCTTATTTTGGTCTGTATAGCATACATTTTATTATGCCCTATGTTTAGGCTCTAATTTAAGGAAGGAAACAGTTATCTTAACATCATCTATGGCTGGAGAAGGTGGAGTTTTTTTCAGTGGATTTGTAGAGCTAGGTTTGTTTTCAAAGCCCGTAACATGTCATCTCATTTCTGACCTCTATGACAAAAAGGTCTCCTGTGCTGCTGCTTTCACCACTAATTCATCATTTGGAAACCACTGATCTGTTTAAATATTGAATGTTATTGTTTGGGATTGAATTAGTTCCTGGGATGAGCATCCTGCAATGGGATTGTCTCTCTCATGTGTGACTACTGATGTTGGAAGCAGTAGAATGGCTGCCAGATTTTTTTTTTTAATCAAGACAGACTGGCATGACAGGGAAATGTTGCTTGAGATGTTTCCTCAGATACGCAGAATTCACCAGCTCTTCTGGGAGTATGTTAAAAGTCCTTGAGACCAAATACCTTTTCAGTGTCAAAAAAGTGTTTTTGAGCATGTGGTTAATTTTTATTCACGCAGTATAAACACTGACCTTGATTTGTTGTTGCTCTATTGGCTTAGAGTTAAGAAAATCCCACATGACAAACTGGGTAATAAATTTGATTAATGGGCTGCTTTGAGAAGCTGCTGTCATCATGAAGTTGTAAGTCCAAAATAATGTGGGAAGCATTAAAAAGGCCTTTTTACTTCGGTGTATCAAGATCTGAGGCCAGCTATTACACAAGATGTAAAGATATTTGCAGATGTTGGTGACTCAGATCACACAATCTCAGAAATGGAATTTAATTGCCAGCCTAATGACAGTGTACTGCATTAATCCAAGCAGATTGTAATTCTTTTGGCTGTTAAAGTGTGAGAGGGAATAGTGACATGATTTAAAGTCATGGCAGACATCACCACTACAATCTTCATTAATTGGGTTTGCCTTCTATAGGGCAAGTGACAGAGTCCCTTTCAAACTAGCTACGGTGGTTTTCTTCCAGTTCATAAGGCTTGTGATTATCTTTCATCTAAAATAAATTAAATGATGATACTGATATTCTCACTAGCTTCTTTATAACAGCCTCCTCTGACAAAGCGATGGAAAAATGGGGCATTCTGTAAGTCAGGGAACTGACAAATCAGCTGTGGTTTGTTTTTTTTTCGTCACAACTTTAAAGTAATTTCAGATGCTTTCAGTCCCTCTGCCAGATCTGGTGGGTTTTTACTGTTCATTTTCCTAATAATTTTAAAATGTTTTTCTTGCTTTGGCTGTTCTGCATGTGTGTTCTGGAGGATCTGGGTGGGACCCACTTGGCTTAAATAATTCTTTCCAAATTGTTTGGGCTGTCCTTAGTGCACTAAATTGAACCAGTGCTAACAGTTGTTGACAACACGGGGTGCAGCTGAACCAGAGCAGGGGATGTCTCTCCTTACAAATGTAGACAAAGGAAATCGCCTTTGGCTTCACCGATTTGTCAGCAATGATTTAGTTTTGCTGTGTACACAAAGCTTTGACCCTTAGCAAAGTGTAAAAATGAAAGAGAAAATCACGTATATTGTGAAAAGCAGAACGTGTGCATGAACTGAGACAGTAAATTATTTTATCCTCATTTGATCGCCAGTATTTCCCTTTCCCTTTCTTTAACACTCTGAGTACTGAAGTGGTTTTTTTCTTCTGATAATAGACTTGTCAAGTGACTGATGTTTTTAACTTTCTACAAATGTTGGTGAGCTTCAGTCTCTGATTTCCTACCATTTGTCTGAGATGTGTTCACTTCTCAAATGCTAACTGTAGCAATAGTTCTGCTGTATAATATGCTACACTCACACTGCCTGCAGCCAGGATTTTTTTTAGTCTTTCCTTGACAAAATGTCCTAGAGCAAATATCTTTTGTTCATTGTCTGTGTCACCAGGAAAGAAGTTTCCTGGATTCTGTCAAAACTCAGAAGTACTGCTGTAAATTAATTGGTCCTCAATAACACAGAATTGACTGTGGTGGTTTGCAAATCAGCACACAGTCTGAATTAAAATGGTTCTGAATAGAAAAGAGAATGAGCTAAAGAAAAAAACCCCTACTTGTTTATTGCCATTCCCCTTAGTTATGGTTTCCCTGTTGGTGGTTTCAGACCTGACTTTCCAAGACTGTTTGTGAAATCAGTTTTCAGCAGACATGCCTTGAGAGTGATGCACCTTCTGACTAAACTGAATTAGGCCAGCGAAAGATTAATGGCCTAAGCTCAAAATGCATCTTCAGCTTCAGGCCTTTGCTTTAAGGCCCATAGAGACCAGCCCATGACTTTACCTTTCAGCCCATTAAAAGGGAGGGCTTAGGGAATCAAAAGTAAGCCTGTTAAAAGAAGCCTGGCAAAAGTGAAAATGGAGATGTATTTTAATTTTGACACAACATATAAAGATGTTCTAGCTGAGGCTGTGCTAACTTGCAAGCAAAATTGAGCCTTTTGGTTCACAGATTTATATTACCAATGCCCCAAATCCAGGGAAAGGGGCCTGAGGATTCCTTGTGCTATAATATTTCTGAAAAGGGGAAGAACCTCCATTGAAATGGCACTTGTATTTTCAAGGGATTTAATGCCACACTGCGCTTTTGAAAAAAACTAGGGAACATTGTGTTCTCTAAGAAATCAATACCTTAAATTTAGTCTTTGGCATCTTGGAGGTTGATGGATGAGGACTGTGGCAATCTATCCAGCTCTTTGTTTCTCCTCTCATCAGCAATGAAGTGTTGTTTTTAAAGACTGGAATCTCAACAGGTACCATCATGCAGAAATAAATGCACAGGATTATTAAGTTGGAAACATGTTAATCTTCACGTCCTTTAGTTGATCTTGCTCATTTTTCTCCAGTCTGCTGTGCAAGTAGCTTGAATACCTAAGTGGTGGGGTGGTGTCTTAGCCAGCCAGCACCAAAATGTGAAAATGCTCTTGAAAAGGCTTCAGAATTGTTATTTTAATGTAGAGAATTAATGTCTAGCAGCGTATGCCCGAGGCAGATGGCCAGTGCTCTGTTGTACATGAACTTTATGAAGGGATCTAGCAGTTACAAAGGAAGAGGAAAGATTATTTGCACTGGTGACAGTCTGAAATCTGTTTTGCTGACATACACTGCTTTGTCTGGTGTCGTAAAAAAGACTAGTCCCTTGCTCCTAGAATATATGTGTGTAATCAGTTCCAGCATGTTCCCTTTTCTTGTGCTTTATAGCCTTTTGAGGAAAGATCTAAACTGGAATCCTTTCCACAACTGAATTTCCAAGGAAGAAAATTAAGCTTGACCAAGCATCTAGCAGTCAGAAAGGTTTGTATTATTAGAGCTTAGGTGCTTAAGAAACTGTCACTGAAGATCCCAAGTCTGGCATGCAAAACCTTTTAGTAACACTTTCATCGGGATTAGTGCATAGAGTTTATGGTCATCAGGTACCAGAAGGAATATAACTCAGTTCCTTCTCACAGCTTGCTTAAACTAGAAACTGGATTTCTTATTCTAGCCTTGTTTTCTCAGGTGGAAAAAGCCTCCAACAACACTGTAGAACTTCAGGTAGGAGTAAGAAGTGCTAGATTTCATTACAGAGTTAGCAGACCTGATGGTGGATTTGGGCATGAAAGGGATTTGGGATAGGAAGAAAGCAAGTGTCAACCTGGGGTGTATGACAGCTTGTACTTCCAGGAGAAATGAGAGTATGCTGATTGTCTTGCACAAAGCTGAGGGATCACATCTGACACACTGTGTGCAGCTCTCATAATGCTCAAGGAAGGAGAGTTCATAACATGAGAAAAGGGCTGTAAGGATATGTGGGGAGTGGAGCACCTTGGGGAGGAAACTGGAAAAGCTTTGCTTGTTTGGTTTAATCAAATGAAAACAGAAAATTATATGATTTCTCTTTCTAAATCAGTTTGGCATTAATGCAGATTAAAAATGGCCTTCTCCCTTCCTGAAGGATTGTGTTGAAATAGGAAAAGTCAATTTACAAGCTTTCATTCTTAACTATTACCTCTTGTTTCAGTGTTGAATTGAAATTTCTGAGGTGTCAGCTTCTGCCCTTAAGTGAGGATTGGGGTGGGGTGTGGAGGTGCCAGGAATATTGGCTAGAAGCTTTTCACCAGTTTAATCTTAGTTTTAGAGAGGTTAGCAAGCCTTACAAGTATTTGGAGTTGCACTGATGGCTTTAAGATGGTTGTTGGTAGACTTGAGGGACCAGGGTGGACCTTGTCTTAGCAGCCCCATAATTAGCACTGTGGTAATAATCAGATGTGATCTGCAGAGATGACTTCATGTTGAAAGCATTACAAAGCCTTAGTGCAAGTAATCTGCCCATCTTGTTTTTTATGAAGGGTAGGGTTTCCTTAATGTTTCTGTGCCACTAGGGCATGAATGCCTCTACATGAGAACATTTCTTAGCCATTATTGCAACACTGCTCTGAGGTATGAAACATATGATTTGCTATTAATTAATTAATGTGGGCATTGCTCCTGACTGGATGTGTCGTCTACCTCTAGAAGCCTGGATAAAATGCTGAACTGTAGTATAGTAGAATTCCCTGTAATCACGTATATGAACTGTGCCAAAACTGTAGTGAACTGGACAAAAATAAGACTTTTTTAACTTTTTTTTTTTTTTTTTTACTGGAGCAGCAAGCGATGCATTTGAAGAGTGGCTGCTGGGGCTCACTGCAAATTGTCTGAAAGACAAAATCCCAGATCGGATGAGCTCCAGCTGAAAAAGAGGCTCAGGTAGCAGTTGTAAAAGAAATCAACATAACAGTAGTATATAGTAAAGAACTTGTAAGAGTTTTTAAGGTCAGAAAGGATTCTTGGGTTACAGCTTTTCCTTTTGCTTAATCCAGTCCATAGAATTTAATTCTTCCTTATGCCTGACCTAAGGCTACACAGAGACTGAACTACTTCCTTTTCAATTTTAGGCTCTTCTACCAGATTGTAGTACAAATTTGCAAATGCCTTCTTGCATTTGATCAATTTATTCTAGAGGTTCATTAGTAGACACAAAAAAAGAAGAAATACTCAGCTTTCTGTGAATCTTGAAGGCACTGCAGCTGAATACAATAAAAATGGATGTTCGGAGTGGATCAGAGCTGGCACTACTGCCACACTGAACTTCTGTGTGAATCACTGATCTCTGATTGCTTGTACTCCTGTTACTGTATTTTGAACAATAGTCTATAGCCTCAGAAAGCTATAAACAATCTACAGTGCTCAGGATTTCCTTGAGGCTTTCCTGAAGCCAAAGATTTACTGTGCAGATGTAGTGACCTCCAGAAATTTGCTGGGATGTCTGAGCTTCAGCACTGTGGAAGTATGGTGGAATCAGCCTTGAAAGTCTCTCTTCTGGGAATGAAGGAGTAGAACCTCCCCTTAACATCAGTAGGGTGTACTTGGCTCATTTTGTGTGCTTTTCAAACATGGAAGGAAGAGCTGATGTAGAGCTACAAATAGATATTTCAGGAGTTTTTCAGGTTATCAGTGACTGACTTTGAGTTTCCCTGGCAAAAGGAAGTTGATTTGGGCTTTCATATGAGAAATGAGGCTGGCAGGAAAAGAACAAAAGCTTCATCAAGGCTCTCAGGTGTCAATAAATCCACAAATCCTGACTGCTGGGCTCATGTCCATCCTCACCTAACACTTCAGCCTTCTTGCATGTATCCGAGGCATGTGCAGAGCACATGGAGGAAGGTCTGATGCACCCAGATGTGTTGGACTGGCAGTGCAAGTGTGTCAGGGTGTTTGAACCCAGCTTTGTTTGCAGTTCTCCAGAGAAAAAAGAGGGAGTCTTAGTTAATCCTTTTAGCACTTCACACACTGTAGGAAATAGTTAAAACTCAGCTCCTTTGCATTCTGTGAGAACAGATTTAAGAGCATTTTCTATTTAAATATAATTTTCTTCTAGTGTGTCTAACCCCAACTAAACACAGCAATATCATTCCCTTCTGAAAGACATCTGTAGGACGTGTGGCAAAGAAGACCTGAAGCTATCAGGTCCCATCTGTGAAGCTGAGAATAAATAGCAGATGGCTTGCAAATGTAATGATGCTGACTATTTTCACTCTGAAATGAGGGTGGTGGTGTTTTCTGAGAAACATCTCATTAATGATAGTGGTCATCTCTTTTCAAATCAAAGCTTACTTGTGATGGGAAAACCAGCTTGCTTAAAGCTAGCCATTCTGACATGTTGAAAGTACAAAACTGCAATTTATTATAGAATAACCCCCTAAGGGTAAATAGCATTTCTAATTGCTGTTGTCCTGTAGCATTCAAGCTGTGGCTTGGTATAGGAGTGTTGTGGGCAAGTAATGTGTCAGCAGCGTAAAATCAGGAAACGAGGAGGTTGAAACTTGTATTTTCTAGGAGAATTATTAGGTAGCCTGAAAAAAGACTTGTGCAAGTTATCATTTAGGCAATAGATCTGGAACAGATACATATTTTTTCTTTTCCAGGAACAGCTAATTGAAGACAGATCAAGAGTGTGTTATTAATTACTGTGGAATTGTATTCCACAAAAGAGAGGTTTTGTGAGAACATAGCACACACAGGTGCAATAATCTTGTTTGGGTGGGGTATTTGTATTTATTTTTCTGAAACTTGGTTATTTAGAATATGTATGGAAAAATTTCTGATGCTCAGGATGTGACTTAACATTTTTAGCCATGATAAATTTTAGAGGTGACTTCTTGGATGTCAATTGTTCTACAAAAGCAGCAAATGAAAGCTTTAAAAAGGTGTTCTTAATAATCAAAGACAATGAGCTAGAAATCACTATGACCTTTTCTTGGTGACAGTTTAGAAAGCTTACTGGTAAAATCGAATCTTTTTGGCTTTTTTCCTTTCTGCTTTTTTAGGAATCTTGTGCATTTAAGTCTGATACAGCCACAGCAAATGCTGAGTTCGAACCCAGGATCTCGTGCAGGGAGAGGGATGGTGCTTTTCACCGTGTGATCCTGCTTGTTTGTGACTGTCAGGCTGGTAGTCAGGCCAGCTCATGGGCCAAAAGACCAAACCACTGAAGATGAGAGAGGCTGGGCAGACTCAGTTTGTTTTGAGGAGTTAGGTGCAGAACTAAGCTTGTGCTTATTCAGCTCCTTTGAAGGAAGATGGTGTGACTGCTGCTTCGCAGTGCCCTGAGTTTCACTCGCTTTTGTGAAAATAATTTAGCTGTTTTAAAACACGAAGATGTGGGTATCTGTGGTGTTGAGGGAAATGTAAGTAAAGACAGACCAGTAGAATGAGACTGTGATAGGGGATGTGTCCAAACTGGAGCGCTGGCTGTCAGGTTTTGCTGCCCATCTTCTCCCACCTCTGTGAAGTGGAGCCCTGCCTTTTTTAAGCACTTGGAAGTCTGTGGGTGCATTAGGTCTGGGCAAGAGGTAGGTATTGTTTCAGTAATAGTTTTGGGACTCTTTTTTTAGCACCAGTCAGTGATAGCAGCCATATCTTGGGGGCCTGCCAGTTGGCAGAGGGATGCTGGTGGCTCTTGGGCAGGGAGGGCTCCAGTTGGAGCTGGGAGGGAGGTGTGGGCTGAGGAGGCCACGCTGTGTGGGAGTGACAAACACATCCTGTCCAATAGCACAGTAGTCAGGGAAAGACTGACATAAAGGTGGAAAAGCTTATTTCAGGAATAAACCTTCTTATTCTTTGTAATTCTGAATGCTTTTGTGTGTCCCAAAGCCTCCCAGAATAATTAAATCTTGATTGTACAGGTGCAGCAGATTATGTTGATACATGTTATTATGTATCCATGTATCTACTATAGAACTAAGGGACTAAACAGGGATATAATTTAGATCTTTAGGAGTAAGGGCCTTGATGTACCTATTAATATTGATATAATTCAGTTCCAGAGCCAGTTAAAATGGTTACTCTTTGTTCTCTAACTTGACTGTGATCTGTGCAATGCTTAGACAGAATAACCCTTAGCAATTGTTTACAGCAACGACAGATCACAGAGGGAGCAAAAGGAATATTTTGGCAGTGGATTCGATCTTAACTGCGATAAGGAAAACCTAAACACAAACTACAGTTGTTTACCTGGCAGTGGGGCAGAGGAGGAGCACAGCTCCATGAGAACTGCATTGAAGCTGAAGAGAAGGGGGTGGCATCTCTGTTCTGTACCCTGGCACAGAAGCTGCCCAGTCAGTTTATCACTTACCAGTGTGTGCTGAGTGGGAGAAACAGAGGATGTTCCCAGCATCAGGAAGTCATCGCGATCTATTGTGCTGACTTTGCGTGACATTATCAAAGAGAGAGGGGAAGAGAAAAAAAAGCCATTCATTGAGCACATTTGTTTTCAGGCAGTACAGAAAGAGGAGCTGTCTTCAGTTTTAAGTGTGTTGATTGAAAAGTATTTTCACACCAGCACATCGTGACTAATATTCCATGCAGTCATGTTCCCGCCTGCCACTTTCTGATGTGGTTTGTGTGCAGCTGCAGGAAGATGTTCGTTTAACCCCAGTCAAGCACCTGACAATGTGAAGGAAAGGCTGCTTGTGCTCAGAGTGCTGTTCTAGAAAAAGAACTTTCTGGAATAAGGATTGCACCTTAAGAACTATGTATTTTGGAGGGGCAGCCACAGGGGATAGGAGCTGAGAGGAAATTGTTGGGACAGGACACAGGACAAATGCATGTCTGGCTGAGCTCTTGAAGACTATTACTAAATGTGGGGGGAAACAAAAACACCTTCTTGCCTTATTGGCATTTTAGGAGGGACTGGAGAAGCTGGGAATGTCCGAACATCCTCTTATGAGATGTATTTGTTTTGTTATGAATGTCAGCAGTGAGTCTCTAGAAACTTGATTCCAAGTTTAATGAACTTGTGATTGCATTTGCATGTTCTGCAGCCAGGGAAAATGTGTCTAGCTGCAGTTTTCAGTCTCTCAGTCATTGAATTAACAAGATGTGACCTCTGTTTCTGGGAGCTGAAGACACTCACATGCCCGTGACAGGGGTGCTATAAAATCATGGCAGGTAAAAAGTGTGTATATATATGTGTGTGTGTGGTATACTTGTATATGTATGGGCCCTGGTTTGTTTTCAGTGTGGTCTCTTGAAAAGAATTGGGCATTGGCCAGTGCTGACCTCAGTCTTTTTGTGGGCTAAATTAATGTCTTTATTCTGCTTGGCAGTGTGGGCCAAGAAGAATTTTTAAATGAATGCAAGAATTTATGGTGTGCAAGATGTCTGACAGTATCCTCAGTTGTTTTTGTGTTTCATCAGTGTGGTGTTACAAATGGGCCTGTGTAATGCAGAGGAGACTCAGGGCTGATTATGTGAATGGTGTAGTAGGAGGGGCTGTGCTGGGGCCCTTTTAAGTGAGGAAATATCCATCTTGCAGTGTTGTTGGACGTAATTATTAATCTGTTTTCATTTGACGAAAGAAATGCCCATTAGATGACATTTCATGTTTAAATGTGAAGCTGAGGCATAAATTAGTGTCCTATTGATGATAATCCACAGAAGAGGCATGAGCTTTGAAACAGAGACAGGCACAAATTCTGAATATTACTGGCTGTACAAAAAAAAAGTGTGCCATGCTGGAGGGTGAGTTTTAGGCTTGTCCATTTTTATGATCCTATGCTTCTGAAAAAAAGCCCTGAAGAAATGCCTCCATCTTTTTTGATGTAGGAAGGGGAGAAAGATCCTGTCTTCTACTCTGGACATGTCCAGCCTCAGGTTTGCTGCTTTGACAGGAGGAATGATTTTTGGAAAGAAGTAACTTATGCATTAGGAGCTCTCACCCCTTTGTTGAGAACACATCTTTTTTTCTCAACTCTAGATGGGGCAGAACCTCTTGCTTTGAAGAAAATTAGGACTGTGACATCACATGCTGGGTTCTGCCCTCTGCTTTGTTCTGTTGCTTCTTAACAGGCTTCAAGTCCAATGTTTTAACTCTCCAGAAACCTTTCTGTACTGCTAAGCTGGGGGTGCTCCTAGCTTACTGAGTGGTGATGTTTGAAGGACAGATTGGTGATGGTGAGGTTGTCAGGGGCTGGTGACAATGCTGCTTCACATCTGTCATAGCTGATGGGTACAGCATGGTAGGGAGTTGTCTGCAGCTCTGGTGGCCTGGTGTTGTAGAAAGCTTGAAGCAACCAGAGCAGAAACAAGGGCTCAAATAAACACTCTCAGATGTTTGTAGGACAGTGAATGACTACTGGCTCTGGGGTGTCTTGCTGGGCTTCCCAGAGAGCTTCACAATCTGGGATGGGCAAGAAGGCTGAAATTTGAATGTTTTTCAGGTGAGAATGTGGCAGGGCTTTGTGTCAGGGACGTGCGACTTGATGGAAACAGGGATGGAGACTTCAGAGAGGGCAAATCCACTCACTGACCCTCAAGGGTGTCTTGGACTGCCTTGGGTGTAGGCAAGGGACCAGACTCCACCTCAGCTCCCCTTTTCCAGATGCTTTTTATTGCTACTGTATGATGTATGAAATTAAATAGATTGGAATGAGGTAGATTCTTATGCGTGTTCCCTGCTCATTATGGATTCCTGCAGCCAGTGTTAGTCTCTGTGATGGGTAAATAGGGCTGACCCTCAGAATGTGAAGGCCCCATCTTAGTGCCAGAGGAATGGGACTGCATGCCCAGAGTAAGAGGTAAAGAAAAGCAGAGGTAAAAGCACAAGGTCTGGCACTGGAGGAGCTCACTTGGAGGGGGAGGAGGCAGAAAGGATGTAAGTGTGTACTTAGGCCTGCTTCAAGGAAAGCTGAGACATTGGTATTTATCATAGGAATTAACATGTAGTTGCCTCTTTTTTCAATAGTTAAAAAGACCAGGTTCAGACTGAGTAAAAATTGACCTTTCCTCACAATTGCTCCACTTCAGTTCTCCCTTTTGTGTCTTGGGCTGTGCAGCTGCTGTGTCCTCCCTCAGCAGGCAAACTTGGACGATAGGTGTAAGGAAACCGTAGGAAACACTCACTTCAACCCTTTCTCTTTCTTGTGAGGCAGCTTTTTTTTTGGCTGTTGTGAATGTGTCCAAAGGTAGCTAAGTGCTTGGAGGCCACTTTGCATTTCTTCTTCCTATTGCAGGTCAGCATCAGCTTCTCCCCTCATTCCCCACCAGGAAGTGGATGTTGCTCACACTTACACAAGGAACCTAAAAGTCAGCAGATGGAAATTATTGGAATGGAGAGAAAGGGGAGCCTTGGGTGTTTTTTGCTTGAAAGCTTGGTAGGTGCCAGCTTTGCTTCTTGCACAATGCTGTGAGGCCATGTGGAGAACCTGACAGCAGAGGGGAACTTCAAAACCAGAGGAGGTTTCTGCCTGGGTCCCTGCGCTGCTCCATTTAATGAGGCATGCTGGCTTTTGGCAGGTTTCCCACTGGCTGCCCCTCCAGGCCACTGTCTTTCATTAGGTAGGATGTTTTTGGGCACTGGATTGAACTTGCTGGTTGGTGGTGGTCTGCTTTTTACACACTCCTCTTTACAGAGCTAGCGCCAAGTTACTAAATTATTAAGCTGGGGTTTTAATAGAAACCCCTGTGTAGGCTTAAATTGTTTCCACTCTATTTGGAGTTTCCTGCTCTGCTGGTTTTTATTTTGTCCCGTGCATGAAGGCATGGAAGAGGGAATTCACAGGAAAACACAGAGGCAAAAAGGAAGAATTCAGCCTGAGAGCAGTAGAAAGTGTAGGCGAAATAAAAGGTCAATTGGTACCGTATGCAGCTCTGATGGAGGTGATGAGGGGCAAAATGCCCCCTAATCCCATGACAGTTCAGCAGAAACTTGTGTGTTTTCAGTGCTGTTTGTAACTTAGGTTTCTCAATAAAATATTTTTTTTCCGGACTGTTTTTGACTTGACCTCTTCCTTAGGGCTTGAAAGGGACATTTGTCAGCACATACAGCTCCAGCTGTTTATCCCCAGTGTCAAACCCTGTTGCCACCAGTGGGATGGCAGAGTTCTCTCTGCTGGGCCCTCCCTCCTCAGCAAGGCCTTCCAGTGTGGCACCATTTCCACCCAGTCCTCCCTTGCTGCAGGCTGTCCCCTACGACCCACAGCACTGGACACGGGGTCAGGATTGCACCTGTAAGTCAGGTCAGCACCTTGTGTTTTCTTGGCACTGCACTGATAAATATGTGTTGTCCCTGGTGACAGCTATGGTCACGGTCCTCCACCAGATGGGCTGACTCTGTCCCACAGTTCACGAGAGGGATGTTGTTTGAATCTGTGCTTCTTGGTAGACCAGGAGTTCTCAGCATCAATTCCCTGAGGCTGAGCAGGGACCTCCTTCCTCTGGGAGCAATTAGATGGGAAGGGTTTGGGAAAACAGTGGTAAGAGGTGGCAATGGGCTAAAACTGCTCAGTGTGTGCCCTCTCCTGCCCTTCAGTCCCAGCCACTGTGGGCTTGTGCTGAGTTCCAAGCCAGGGGACTGCTTTCCACAGACATCCCAGTTGGAAAAACCAGTGCACTGGAGTCACTGGGGTTGTTAAGTACAGCTGCAGTGAGCCAAAGCAATTTTGAGTGTGCACTTGAGGGTTTGGAGCAACCCTGTTACCGAGCTCTTGGAACATGTGGTACGTATCTTAGGATATGTAAAACAGCTTAAACCATCTGACTGGGCTTGTGTGTGAGGTACTGGCTGAATCCTGCCTGGAGATTGCAGGTCTGGCTGAACAGAAAAACGGGCTGTGAATTATAAAGGCTGCCTTCATCACTCAATGGCAGGAACAACACTGCAGTTCCTGTCATTGTCATCATGCTTGAGCCGTGTTTGGGTACGGACTGTGTTTAATTGCATGGCTAATTTACTTAATGTCTCTCCTGGGGTCACTTATAACACTCTTATTTTTGGGTTTCAGGGAAATTAGGGACACTAGCAATCCATTGTGGTTCTCTGAAGGTGGGAGTTTTCCAGATGACAATGGTAATAACAGCTGTGGCTTAGTTGCAGAGTAACTTGGCTAAACTGAGAAAAATTAGCACTGGCAACTGTGGTAGAACTTAATGCTTGCAAATGAATGATCTCCAGTGAAAATACAGGTATAGGCAGAGGCCACGGGTTTCCTGGGTTTGAATAACTTGGAGGATGTGTGTGTTGCTTTATTGTGAAATCCCTGGCAGTGCCTGTTGGCTTTCAGTCCTGCAAATGAAGAATTTTCTGATTGGATATTTAGGTATTTGGATGGAGAACTGAGGTCATCATATGTCCTCCCTGGTATACAACTGTGAAATCATCCCGTTCCATGACAAACTCGCTATGTACCTTCCAAGGAGCTCCTCTGTACCTGTCTGTTACCTCCTGTTAAGTGGAGCATCCAAGGTGTTGCTTTTGGGAGGGACAGTGTGCTGAAAGATCTGCTGCAACAGTTGGCCTAATGAGCCTTGCTCTGCTTGTTGTTTCTACACAGATGGACCTCTCTGTGGAAACTCTTTACAGCCTCATGCAGGAGCGCCAGAAGAAGTACGCCAAGTATGCGGAGCAGATCCAGAAGGTCAACGAGATGTCTGCCATCCTGCGCCGGATCCAGATGGGCATCGACCAGACGGTGCCGCTGATGGAGCGGCTGAACAGCCTCCTGCCAGAGGGGGAGCGCCTGGAGCCCTTCTCCATGAAACCTGACCGAGAGCTGAGGTCGTAGCGCTCCGGCAGCTCCCCCTCCTCACCTTCCACGCTTCCAGTAGGCTGCACTGGCAGGTGTTTGGAGCGGGCAGCGCTGCTGCCAGCCTCTCTGCCAGGGCACTGGAGGGACGGCAGTGTCAGCTGCTGGAGCCGCACAGCCAGGAATCCAGGAGCTCCCTGGAGGAGATGATTTACTGTTCTCTCATCTCCCTCCTCTTGCCTTCCTGTCTCCTTTGCCACTACACCGCTGTGCAGACACGTTTGTTTCATTGCTGTGACTAGTTGGGGTTTACAGGGGAGGAATTTCCTTTCATCTGATTTATTTTATTTTTTTTACTAAAAAAATTCAAAGGGATATCGGGTGTGGCGAACCCTCTAACATGTTTTTTGTGCAACTGGGGTTTAGACAGTTAGATGGCTGGAAGGTATTTCTGAGACCGCCTGGCCTTGGAAATGTGCGTGTTTTGTAGGTAAAAGTGTGAGAGCCAGGAACTGGCTTATTAAAATCTGGCCATTATCATAATTAACATGGTTTGCACGACAGGGTTTTGGCATGTCCTTGAGGCTCCTGTTTCTATGGGCTCACTAATTTATGAGGCTGTAAAGGAGTAACTGTTCTAGATATGTATGTCTGTTAATGTAAAGCAAACTTTAGTGTTCCTCTCCCCCTTGCCCTGGCAATGTCCCCATGCCCCAGCTAGTGGCATTTCATGTCCCTCTGACAGGCAACCTGCTCACTTTGTGTCCCAAAGTTGGACACAAGGTGTCTTTTTTTATTGGGACATTCGAGTTACCTTGGTGCTGTTTTTTTTTTTTTTACCAGTGGGGTGCAGCTGCTTCTTCAAGTGTATGAGGGTGGAGAGGAGAGACACAAGAAGTCCTTTGGCTCTTTGTGTTGGTTTAGCTGCCCTTGTGCCAGGACCTGGTGGTGGCACACTGCTGAACGACTGAAACCACACGGCCCTTCTCAGCCACCTGCTCCAAAGGCAACAGGATGTTCTTGCCTCCTCCCAGGCAAGCCAAGGCTGAAAAGCCCATGAGCCCCAAGGGTTGTTGTGTGTCAGGAGTGCAGTTCTGGCAGTGAGGACAGTCAGGGACAACCCAGCTTCCAGTACAGCACAAGGTAGGGTCACTTGCCAAAGGCAGCTTGCTTCAATATGTCTTAATACTTAGAGCATTTATTAAGCAAAAGGTTGTCTGAGCATTTGGAAGTAAGACTGCAGTAGGTTTTTGATTGTGATAATAATTGTCTGGTGGCAAGAAGCAACAGGCTGTTCTCTTGTTGCGTTCCCAAAGGCCACGTAGCGTCAATTTGTGTCATGCAGACTGCAGCCAACTTAGATGTGCATCTGAACCATGGTGGTGGATGGATCCCAGGGCCTGCTGAACACTATCTAGAAGCAGAGTCCTGTAGAAATGAAGCCCCCTGGAATGATGCCCTGGGAAGTGGGACTGACTGTTTCAGGGAGGGCAGGGAACTCAGCAAGAAGGTTTTTAGCAAAGGCAGCAGGTCTCCTTGCCTGCTGCTCCCACCCCAGGGGTTTTACACAGTTACACATACATAAGCATATGCTGTGTGTTGCCCAGGATAAAACATCAGAATTCCATCCTTGTTCAAGCTTCCTGCCATGTTTTGTGCTTGGATTGTTAAAAGCTTACATGAGACTCAATGCAGGAAAAGGTGCTTGTCATGGCCATGCCCTTGTGGGTCCTTGTTGTCCATCATGGAATTTGTCTCTGCCTCCCACCATCAGACACACAATATTGACCTGCTTTAAATAGTGGCTGCAGCCATTTTTGTCCTCTTTGTCCAAAAATGCTGTCTGGATGTTTAAAATATGTGACATCCAGCTCTCTGCCAGACGGGATTGTGAGTCTCCCACACCCTCGTGTGCTGGAAGCCTGTGCCAATGGGAAGATACTGGATCTCAAGGCAGATGCTCTCTCCTGTAAGACACTTCTGTGAGGCTTGTAGACATTTGGCCTCAGGCCATTAAGTATCAGATCAAAGCATTGCTCCCTGCAGTGCTAATGAGGGCAAAGGAATAGTATTCCCAACTGAAGGCTGCAGGAGCCAGCGCTGCAAATCAGTTCCTTCGTCATTTGCCAGAAAACACCAAGGCATTGGGCTGAGAATGGGAGAAAACCTTTGTTCCTAGGAACACTGGTCTTTAGACTTGTGACTGTGCTGCTGGGCCTCACAGACAGAGCTTCTTGAACAGCAAGGGCAGGTTGTAGAAAGTGTAATAACTGAACTAGAAAGAAATTAGAGCTGGAAATGTGAAGGCCAACCTTTTCCAATGCTACATCATCACCTTCATTTCACAGGTGATAGTCTCTCGTATGGGTAGAAGAGAGCATGCACCCTTCTAACTGCCCTTGAACGATGGTTTACAGTTTTATTTAAAACACTGTCACTGCCTTCAGGAACTGTAAGTCTTTGGCCCTCTTGCTGAGGGGGAGACGTGTCCTGCCACATCATCTCAAGCTGCAGTTTGTTGCTTGGCTGCTTCTTGTTGGCTTTGCTCTACATGCTGCTTTTGGCTTCAGCTCAGATGCAGGTGATGCTCAGGGTGAGGCTGATGCTTCCCTCCCATGCTGTTTAGCAGGAGCCTGGAGATGTGACTGGAATCACCTTTCTGCTTACGAATTTCCTCTTCTAAGCCAAAGACATGTGGAGGAGGCCTCAGGTACCTTTTGCGAATGTACCAGCTGTTACTTCTACCACAAATTTAGTGCTATGAACAGGGAATAATCTGGTGTGCTCCCCTGAAACCAGACACTGCTTCCCTTTTCTGCTTTCTGGGGTGGTTTGTGGTCTGGTGTACAGGCTAAGCTTCTCGATACGTGATTTTTGGGAAAAGCTGGGGAGCAGGACAAGTCATTGGGGCTGTGGTTCCTCTTTGGCCTGAGCTGCTCTGGCCCTTCCCCTGACTCTGCTGATGCAACTCCCCCGTTGTGCTGCCACTGGTGCTCCTTGTGTCTCACGCTGGTCACTGTGCTGCCCATGCAGAGCAGGTTTGCTTTGTTGTTTCTGTTGTTTTTGTCACTGATGCATTGACAGGGTGCTAAAGTGCCAACCTACCTGCAGGACAATTCCTGTGAAGATCTGCTGAAGGGGAGAGAAAAGAGTTTTTGTTGGTTTTTTTTGTTTATTTTTTAAATATATGTATTTTAAATTAAATGTATTTAAATATACTTAAATATTTAAAGTGTGTTTTCCCCTCCTCCAAGCTTTTACACAGAGAGAATAGAAATACAGGTTTTCACAGGCCTATTGGTTGCATGGGCCAGCCCCTCTCTCAGACTCTGTGCCAGTAGTTTCCCGAGGTATTGCTGTAAATCCCTCCCTTCCCAAGCTGCCAGAGGGTATTTTGATTGCCAACCTTGTGGCTGAGCACTCCATGGTTTATGGGTGGTTACCCTGTTCAGCTTCCTACGTGCTCCATGTTCCACAGCTCCAGCATTAAAACCTTTGGTGTGGCTCTTTTCCAAGTGTGTTGTTTCTCCAATTGCTGTATTGCTCATTCGTCATTCCCACTTCCCACCGTGGTCTCTAGGCAGTGCAGGCATATCTCAGCTTTACTTTGCACCCACTCTGTGCCATGGAGGTGGCTGATCTCAGCTGCCCTGGGGCTGCCTCTGCCCTGGGATTGAGAAGAAACATGTCCCCAGAATGAAAATAAATGCTGGTTTTTTTTCCCCCCAGTGCTCTCCCAGTTCTGGTTGGCACTGATGTCCAGTTTGAATACAAGATGTGAGTAGCGATGCTTGGGACTTGGCATTGGGAAAGTGGAATGGTGATGAACTCTCACCTGCACAGGTGATGCTGAATGAAGAAAGAGAGGCAAATTTACATGGTTTCTTTTTGTTTAGCTGCTGTTTTGTTTTTGTTTTTTTCTAATGGCCTGATGTCCCAGCCTCATCGTTACCTGTAGTGTCACACTTTGGCTTTGTACAGTAGTGGAGCATGCTGAGGGTCCCTGGAAGCAGCAGCTGAAATCCACTTCTCAAAGTGAGCAATCCTTTGCAGCAGGAAAATGCTCCAGAAGCGTTCGGCAGCATTTTACATGCCAGGAAAGCAGCCCCTTCCCAGAGGGCTGGGTGTTGCAGAAGGCAAGAAATAGCTCCCTTTTCTATTTATGGTGACTCTTATTAATATTCTTGGAAGTGCAGAATCAGCTGAAGGCTTTACTGCAGAAACACTTCAGTTTGCCTCAGAGCAACCATTTGGACCTGAGGGCCAAGAAGTTCTTTGCAGGCAGGGTTCAAAGGGAAAGTGCTGTTGCCAGGCAAAGCTGATGTATTAAGAACACTCTTCTTGAATTCTCAGTTGTGGATTTGTGAGTACTTTAATTGTGGTACTGTGTATGTTACACTGTCTAAAAGTGCTAGAATAACTAGTTTTATCACAGATTAATAACAAATACAGACTAGCTAGGTGTATGGCTGGCTATGGTAAGTTTGATGTCTGGCCAGGTAAGTTTGGTTGAATTGCAGTGATTTTTTGTATTTAAAAAGTAAGTCTTATTAGGACCTTAGTGCTGTCCCACTTGTTCTGGGCTTTTCATGTCCCCACTTTGTGGTAGAAGTCAGTTCATAACTTGTGCTGAGTCACAGCATATTGAGCACCTAGCTGATGAAGACAGTTAACAAAGACAGTAGTTCACCTAATTACCACATTTCTACTCTCTTAACCTCCCCAGCCCCCTCAAAAGCAGGGCTACCTGATCTCTGCTGGTGGGAGGTTTGCTCTGTTTTCAGTTCACTTCATTCTAGGAATGTCACTGTGATGGTTACATCAGGAGCCCAGTGACCTCAGGGACCTCTTCCCAGTAATGTCAGGCAGTGAAATGAAAATGAAGTGTTGATGATATGCATGAGACACATTTCAGTTGCTCCTTGGGTTTTGACTGGAGGTGGAGTTAGACTGTCTCTTCCCAGAGCTGTCTGGTGGCAGGGCCAGGTACAGAGGGATGGAGGGAACAGGAGCAGAGCAAGTCCTGCAAAGCAGGCAAGAGGAGTGGTGAAAGCTGAAGTGAATGCTTAAAAAAACAGAACTTGAGGGAACAAACAGAGCTACTGCAATCAGAAGTGGACTTTGCAGTGGGGTGAGCAGCTAAATCTTAGAAGATTGTCATGTCAACCTGTTGTGTAGGCTAAGCAGCTGATGATGCCATTGAATTTGCATGGTTCTTATTTTCTTCTGTAGGAGCTGCTACATCTTGTTTGTAGAAAGTAAGCACAGAAGCTCACACAGGTGCTCACACTTGTGCTCTGACTGATGGTTCGTTTTCTTTTAGAGAGGCTGAAGATTTTGCATTTCCCTTTCTGGGACTGTGCTTTGAAATCCTCAAAAGAAAAGGCTTCTATTACTGCACCTGAATTTGAAGATGCTGTTACATAAACTCACAGCTTTCCCCTCCAAGGATACAACTGTGGCAGCCCTCTTTAATTCTAATCTATGCTAGATTTGTGTGAGCCATTCTCTGAAGCAGCAATGGAGGATCTTCTCCAATCTCAATAAGCAGAACTTGCTCTGAATGCATCAAGATTGACAGCATCAGTCAAAACAAGTATTTAAACAAGTAATTACATTATTCATCAAATAAGTAGTATGGGAGGGAGGCAAGAAAAAAGCATGGGATTCGTTCTGGGTAACTTCAACAATTTGGAATTCTTGCTTCACCAAGACCACCGGTGCTGCCTGAGGAACAGGTTACTCACACCTGGACTAGACAGTGTTAATGCAGACAAGTGCCACTGCTGCTTATCAGTGGTGCAGAAGAAGGGGGATAATCAGGTACAGGTAAGAGGCCTAAATGGTTACTGGTGCTGTAAAATCACCACTGCTTGTGAGAAGTGTCTAAAGCTGCTCCAGCCCTGTCATTCATGAACACACCTGCAGGGAAGGGGGTGCTCCATAAAAGACAAGGACCCTGCTCTCCTGGCTGCTGGGGGGAGCAGGTCCTGCTGCAGGTAAAACACTCCACAACTCCTTCCTCAGCCTTCTGTATAAACAGGTACCATTTCTGATTTTATTTCATCATAACATACAGGTAATGCTCATGACACAACAAGATGAGAAACTCATATCTCTCTGAACCATCTCACCAGCTTGCCATACACCAAACATGCCAAGTATGCCACACACCAAATGCCATACGTAATATTCATATTGAACATGTACACATTTTTACCTCTCACATCCTCCACTTTGCTTTCCAGACTTCTGCAAACCATTTCCAGTATTGTTCAAGGACAGGACTCTAGTTCAGGTATGAGCCAGGGCACCACCCTGTGCAGGACATGGGGTTAAGGCTTCCTCCTATGGGAACCTGCCCCCAATAAGTACTGAGCCTACACCTTGGATTCATCCGGAGCACACTGGGAATCACAAGGAGCCACAAGACCAGCTTTCAGTTCCTCAGAAGGCAATCAACCAAACCAACCCCAAACATACAAAGAAGGGGAGAACACACATGTCTGAAGGACCACAAAAGAGGAAGAATCTGTTTCTGCCTCAAGGGACTGATACGTGTTAACTCCCATTAACTAGTTTAAATCAAAGCCACAGGCTTTTCCTGAAAGGTGGCAGAGAGGAGCCCTGTTCAACTGTTTACACAGGCAAATACACACAGAGCTGAAAATAGTTGTGTTGTAATCACTTCCACTGGAGATGTAAACACAGACAAGTGGCAGCACGTTCAGTGAAGCCAGCACCTGACACAGTGTCCAGGGTGATGGCAACCTCTCCCTTGCCCAGGCCCTTTGTCCAGCCTCTTGCACAGCAGCACAAAGAGCCTCTGGGCTCAGTGACTCCTGGTGCCTCCTCTCTCTGTGCCTTTTGCACTTTTTAAGATCAAGTTAATCAATGCTGTAGCTTTCAGTGCTATTTTCAACGGTCCATTGTAGGAAATTAGTCACATCCTAGCCACAAAACAAAACAATGACAAAAATCTTCTGCACTTTTCAATATAGTAAAACCTGAGATTTGAGTCACAAACTAGCTAAACTTACAGTAAAAAACCCCAAACATAACCCAAGCTGCTGACTTGAATTAGGGCTTCAGTTTGCTGCTGACAAATTTTTTTTAAAGCTGTTGGCCAGGGTTAATTATTTGTTACTACATTTTTCAGCTGCCTGCACTGAAATGGGACAAAACAGTATAGTTTCCCCTCAACACACGTGCTCTGAGGGGTGCTGGGGAAGGCCCTGGGGGCAGGAAGAATACAGCTTTACACAGTGGCTCTGGTACCACCCCTCGCTGACCATAAACCTCTAATGGCACACATAGCCCAAGGTGAGCAGCAGCCAAGGTGGGAGGGGAAGCAGCTGGGTCACTGCCAAAAACATGAGAAGGGCTGTGCCTCATCTCCTGTGAAACCAGGGCTGTGGCACCTCCTCGAGCTGGAGGTGTCTGCCCTGGAGTGCTGAGGGTGAGGACGTGGTACAGCCTTGAGTGTCTGCAGTTCCACCCTGGAACTGCTCAGTTAAGGACAAAAGCCCACCCCAGCTCATTTTGACCTTAAAAAAAACCCAAACATTTGACTTGTTTTTCAGCAATTGAATTGTTAATGGACAAGAAAAGTGTGTTGTGGCCGCTTGTCACTTCTCCTGCATGTAACTCTACCTATCAACCACTCCTTTATAGCATAGAAACCAAAGCAGCTATCCCTCTCCCAGAAGCCAGCTTAGTATCAAAAATACAAATACTGTATCAAAAACTAGGGGAAACAGTCCTAAATATGGTTCATTCATCTTCTTTTAAGAATTGCTGCTGAGCCAACTGAAACACTTGTGCGTAGACAGCTTTAAAAAAAAAAAATCAAACGTGGCCAGTCACTTTTTCACATTGCTTATGAACTGACTACCAGCATGTGGCAGCCATAAAGCCCTAGTTTATTTTGTGTATTTTTGAGGTACTGGGTTTTTTGTTTTTTTTTTTTTTTTTCTCTGAAGCAGCTCTCTAGCGAATCACCTAAAGCCTATCCATTAGAACAATAGTTACACCAGTATTTACATTTGTCTGAACAGTGTGTTCAGACCAGCCTTGCTGTAACCGGTCCCTATGGCCTTTGGAATCGCTCCCAGTCTCCTTTTCTTACAGGAAAAAGGTCTCCCTCCAGAGGTTGGCTCAGTGTCAGGGCTAAGGTGCACTGGTGAAGACATGGAGTATGGGGAGGGGAGAGCAAAACTACTTCTGACAGGTAGGAGCGTGGTTCAGTGGAACCACAGAAGGGGTTTGACACCGAGAGAGCTTCCTTGTTCAAAGCCACTGAAAGGATGTGCAATCCCTTGCATAGAATTGCTTCTTCTGACCGGGAAAGGTCTGTGAAATGTCCTGCCCTTCTCCAGGGGAGGAGAGGAGGAAAGCCCAGCAGCACACTTGGTCTCCTCTGGCAGAGGCCGTGGTCACTTCCCTGCAGTACCAACCGGTCCCTGGCTCACAGCAAAGCCTCCGTTTCTTCCCTCCCCCCACTTTTTTACCCAATGTTTCAGATTTACAGGGACCTATCACACGCTGGGGGAGCAGCCTGGAAGGGGAAGCAGCTCTGCCACAGTCACACGAGCCTTCTCCGCTCAGGACACTTCAATGATTTCCATGCTGCCTGAAAAACTTGACTGACTGCCTACTTTGCCCAGTTCCTCTCTGGATCTGTTGTCCGACAGGATGCTCTCCCCGAACTCCATCTGGCAGCTCCTGCGCTTGAACTGCTTCTCGAAGGAGCTCTCCTCGTGCCAGCTGCGCCGCGAGTCGCCGCGGTCGGCCTGGCGAGCCCTGCGGCGCACGGCGCTGGGCTGCTCGCAGCCCGAGGGCAGCTGGCTGCAGCTGTAGGCGGGGAAGGCCGCGCCGCCCCCGAACACCGCTGAGGCCGAGTAGAAATGCGAGGACTCGGCGGCGAAATACCAGCTGTTGGTGAGGGACGAGGGCTGCGGGGCCAAGATGTCCGAGTGCCAGCCCTTGAGGCCCAGCCCCGCGGCGGACTTGGCCAGGTGCTGCTGGCTGGTGGAGAGCCCGAACACGAAGCCCGTTCTGCAGGTGTCCTCCACGCTGCCGCTGCGGTGCAGGGGGTACAGGAGGGGCCGAGGCGCGGCCGCGCTGCCGCCGGCCCGGCCCGCGTGTGGCCGTGAGGCCGGGCTGTCCAGCGGCCACGGGCCCGGGGCCTCCTGCGGCCGAGCCGCCTCCTCCTTGTCGGGGCTGCTCTCCGGGCTCTGCTCCGACACCTCCTGCACGGGGGAGAACTGGCACAGCTTGCTGCTACCCTCCAGGGCGGCCGCGTGTTTGTAGTACTCCAGCGTGTCCTCGGAGGAGGCGAAGCCCTGCACCGATGCGGTCACGCAGCTGCTGCTCGCCGAGCAGGACACGGATTTGATATCCAAGGAAAAGGAGCGCTTCAGGCGGTTGCTGTCTTCCACCTTGTCCTGCAGAGAGACGTGCAGCCCGTTGATACCCTGCAGCAGCGGGCCGTCCTCCAGCGGGGCCGGGTGCCCGCCGTCCGTGCCCTTGGGCTCCCGCAGCTCGGAGGCGGCGCAGAGGCAGAGCTGGCTGCCGGAGAGGCTGCTCGGGCCCCCCTCCAGCGCCGGCACCTGCTCGCTGCTCTTCTCCAGGTGCAGCAGCTTCAGCTTGCTGATGTGGCCGGGCTGAGCGCTCTGGTTCTTGATCTTCTTCTCGAAGTCCAAAAGCTGGCCCAGGAAGTTGAAGTTGGGAGAAATGGTTGGTCGCTTTTCTTTCACAAATCTGGTAAGAGAGGATAAACAAACCAAGAATTATTTCAAGAGCCTGCTGCTCAGGTGTAAGATAACCCTGAACTGAGTGTTCTTCATGATGTTCACAAGTGAGTAATTTTCCTTATTTATTTCATCACTGGGATCTTTGCTACCTTGGTTTCTGACCAGAGTAAAGAACTGGAGTTTTGCACAAACAGCACTTGAGCTTTAGCCAAGAGACCGCTGCCCAAGTGCTACAGAGAGCAGACACCTTCCCCATTGACACAATTCCAGTGACATCACGTGTTCCTGTCACCTCTCTCATGTCACTACTACACTGCCTACCCTGTTTGTCATTGTCAGGCAAGACAGAGAGCCCCTGTACATTCTGACCTTGTCCAGCAAGTGCCAGTGATTTCTACCCCACACTGTTATTCCCCACTGATGGGATGCCAAAACTAGAAAGGTGCAAATGCAGCATTAAACAAAAACCCTCTCTCAAACCCTGCAGGTGTTCAGCAGTACAGGGAAACAAGATTGCCAAATCCCTGGAAGAGCTCACCTATTTCAGGGTGCTGTGGGAAGCAGCCTGGCTGGCACAGGTGTGCCAATCCACTCAGGCATTGCAGGTGCAATGGTAATGAAAATGTTTTGCTGAACCAGGATGCTAAATGTACAAAAGACTTGTATCACATGATTTCTATTATTTATTTCCAAGTTAAATATAAACGCATATTTCCTACCTTTCTGATTTGCAATACAGCTAAATAAGTACTTTGCTTTTAACAGGCTGCAAAACAGAGTTGCCCAAATCCCTCCTCCTCCAGTTTTTGTTTTTGGGTATTTTTTAAGAAACATTCCTGGAACTATGATTAACCAGATGACAAGAGAATTAACAAGGGAAGAAACCTTGAGGAGCTAAATCTAGTACAAACACACATATAATGTGTCACTAGGAAAATTAAATACTATTACAAATAAAACCTGTCTGGGGAAGTGTACAGAAGATGAGTGTGCAGTCATTACAAGCAGTGTGAGAAAAATGGAAAGGTGTACTTGTGTATGTGTGTACATGCCAGAACACGAAAAATGTCAAAACTTGCATTTTTTATTACTATTTTTTTTAATTTGCCAGAGAACAAACAATACTAGGAGTAGTCAAGCTGACACTATGACCTGGAATATCAGATTGCATAGGCTGATAGTGGAAATTTCCACCAAGAAGTGTAACACTGGCAAAAGGAGAAATCTAGTGAGTCTCCTCAGGAGAAATTCTGTAGTTTGTGCTCCTAGCATTTGATGTGAAGGTTTTTAGAATTTGCTCCCAGGAATTCATAGCCATTGTTCATTTTTTTCCAAAGTTAGTTGTACTTGGGTTAGTTACATAAAGCAAGGTCCTTCTTGCCTGTGTTCTGGTAGCCTCCCCAGCACTCCGTTCTTTCCACTTTCTCCTCTCTCTCCAAAATACTGGGCAGTCCCAAATTTAAAACTAGAATTTTTAAAAATTTAAAGAGTAGGGAAAGCATGCTGGATCCCCTGGTAAGTTTTAAAGCTTTGCAAGCTTTTTCATCTCAAAATACGCACTATTTTTTCCAATTGGAAAACATGTATAATGTTTAATTCTTATGTTTATTTCTGTTAAATAGTCCATTATACAAAAGATTTTAGAAGTTTATTTCTTCAAATTTGACTTCAAGTAATAGCATCACCTTTTTATTTTTGTAATAGTGTCAGACAAACATTTTATCTAATGACTTCCACTAATTCAAAGAAAAGTATTTTTTGTTTAAGCTTGGCCAACAAGAGATCCCAAACCAATGAGTGAAATGTTCTGCAGATGATTCTCCCTGAGCCATATCAAAGGAAATATGACAAAATATAATCTAAATTTCACAGCAGCTGCTCACTGCTAAGAGAAAAGACTTAGTGGGATTAATCCTTCACAGTCTGTTCATGCTTTTGCTTAAGATACAAACTAGAATTTAATGCAGAGATTTCATGGAGGAATTTAGAAGCTCCCTGAAGAAGTTCCTTGAAGTGTGTGCATTTTAGAAGAATTTAGTTCTCTACAGCTCTGCCCTCAGCCACTACAGCGTGAGACCAGGCAGGTTTTTTCACTGAGCTCACACCTTGCACAGTACCTATCCACATCCACTGTAATTCATGCCTGTTACCTGTACCTGAAAAACTGAGCTTTTAGCTTCTTAACCAAACCTGTTCCATGTTGAAATTCCTGCACAACACCAAACTACCAGCAGGCTCCAGTAAGGAAATGTGGGAAATGTCCAAACACAGCACGAGAGAGCTGTAGCTCAGGCACCTCTTACATACAGTTCTTTCACTGCACACATAATGATATTCAACAGCTTAAAATAAAAGTTTCTGTGGAAGTCACGCTCCACATGGCAATATCCAGTGTTCATCTCTCTGTCCTCATCCCTGTTTTAGGGATGGCGGTAACGAACGCACAGGTTATTCCAAAGGGGCTCCTCTCCCCGTACTCCAGGGCAATTACTCACAACACAACAAAGCAGTTGGTTAAATTAAATACAGAAGTCATAGTAAATGGCAACCAAGACACCTGGTGGGTAGGAAAGTGTTCACAATCCAAGTAGAGGAAAAATGGGATCTGTAAAGGAGGAAAGGGAAGGGGGTCTCCACAAGTATTACCAAATGCCAAATGAAGTGACACTTCAGAATACTTTCTCCCACAGTTTTTGGTTGACTTCAAGAGCAACAAAGAAGCTTTCTCCATTCCTGGGCATTTCACCTGCAGTTCACTTTCACAGGCAGTTCTTTGTGAGCACTACCAGACACCAAACTGCAGGAGACAGATCCAGCCCAGTATTTGTCCTAAGTGTGGCTCTAAAACCCCTCAGTTCTTTCTTCAGCCCTGACCATTCTGCTGTCCCTGTGGCTCACAAGATGCTGTAACACATGTGCTGTAGCTCTGTGTGTTTGTATACACACAGGAATGGTGCTCCCCACCAAAACACTCCCAAACCATGCACTGCACCTCTGCAGCAGGATGGAGAGGAGAACTGGAGGCATGAAAGGCAAAGATAATGGGTTGAGGTAAGAACAATTCACTGGAAACAGTGATGAGATAAGAAAATGAACAGTAACAGCACCATAGGAATGACAGAGGGTATGAGACCCTGCCCCAGAAGGGAACTCTTCCCCTGCTCCCAGCAGTGACAGGAGGTGGCACAGATTAACCTCCAGGTCCTGGCCATTCCTCTCATGGCTACTGCAAAAATTAACCCCGTCCTGGCCTGAAGCAGGACAAAACACACACATTGAATAGGCAGTTTACATTCCATGTATTTGTCTGCTTGGATCAAAGACCATTCTGCAGTAGGCAATTAATATTAGTTGTGTTATATCTATTCAATACCATTAATTTGTTTCTGGAGGAAACCTATGCTTAAACCAAATGCAGCCAGTGAACTACCAGATAAAATGTCTGCTTCTACCCTTGGTCAGAGAACCTTTTATCATCCACCCTAAAAACAGGGCAACAGGTGCAAGAGTTAGTAGGAAGGGAAGATTTGTCCCTACCTGTAAGCTTCATCCAAGGACATATCCATTCTTTTCATGATGTATGCAATGGCAATTGTGGCAGAGCGAGATATCCCAGCTAAACAGTGCACCAGCACATGGCCATTGGATGCTTTTGCTTTTTCTGCATGGCAAAAGAAATTGGCAACTGTCAAACTCAGCAGCATCATACCAAGATGAAAAGTTTGCAAAGAAAGCAGTGTTATTGAAAATTATTCAAAGCTTCCAAGTGAACTGCTAATGGCAAATCTCAAAGAAGCTTGAAACAAAACTCACTTATTTTCCCTAGCACTGTGTAGTAGCATTGAGATAAAAAAAGCATGACTACACACAGGAAACATCCTGCAGTCACAGCATAGCTCATTTTAATGTGCACATAAACAGCCCTATTTAGATGTCTGGGAAAGGTGATTGTTTCTCATTCTATATACCAGTAAAAAGCAAGCATGCACGATGGAACAATTTGGCCAGTTCAAATCTGGCTAGTTCACTTCTCAAAGGTAAAGACAGAAGATGTATTTCTAATTTCTAATTAATTTCTAATCTGCTCTCTGCAGACCAACATCAGGCATCTACCAGGCTGCCTGAAAGCACCTCTGAAGTGTCTTTGTTCTGTAACGCTGGAACATGCAGAGGCAGAATCTCCCCACTTTTTGCTCCTGTGCTTATGAAGTGATGCTGATCATGTCCATAGATCCTGGTATTTTCACACCACCCAGAAAGCACTTGGGGCTTCTCCAGCCAAAACAGCATGGCAGACACACAGAGCAACCAAACATTGTTTGAGAGAGAGAATTAAAATTTTCTACTCACCTATAAAATCAACAGATTTATCCAACCAAGGCAAAATTTTCTCACAAAAGCTGTCATTCACAGGCACTCTGAGGAAATGGGATTCTGGAATAAAATCAGGCTTTGGACAAGTATTGCTGGCATTCAGGACGTAGCCGATGTCATTCTGCTGCATCAGCTCCTAGGAAAGAGAGGAAGATTAAGCCTAGAGAAGTCAAATGGTACCTTTGGCACATTACAAAGCCAAAGACCAAACTGAAATTTGTGTTGGAATTGCTCTAGCTGTGTAAGGGACAATCTTCTAGGAAAAAGACAACTCCTCAGCTTTGAATTATTTTAACAGCTTCTAATGAGACATCCAGTGTGTCCAAGTAACATATGGACTGCAAATCCCATAATAACAAAGTTAACAAAGAACAGAAGTAATGGTAGAATACCTTCTGCTACTCTGAAGCATCTCTTCCGAGAGAATTAAGTTTTTACTACTTTGGTTTAAATTCTCAGCACGCAAATTGACAACAAACGCTTCCCACATGCAGTTTGCTGACCTGAATATGTGTTTTTCAGATCACATATCTAGGACTGTAATTGCCCCATCACAGATATTGGTGGGAAATAGGAAATTAAATGGATGCCTCCTGCAGTCACCTCTCAAGTCCAGGAGTTTCTTGTTTCTAAGGGAATGTGCAAAACTCTCTGAAAACCTCAAGGAAAGAGATGAAGATCTTGAATGAAACCATTTCCACACAGCACTGAGTGGCATTTTATAGGAGTCCTGCTCTGTGATGTACAATTTCAGTTTTCAGTCTCTAGGCCTCTCACCTCTCAGAGAAATGTCACAGGAACATGCAAAGACACTCAGTGTACATTTAAAAGACAACTGGGCTTTTAAATGTACACTCAGTGTACATTTAAAAGTCAGCTGGGCTTTTAAATAAGTCAGTTTTCATGAAATAAAAGAGAGGCACCTGTTTTCTGCATCTTGCCATATGGATGGTGTTTAGAGTTCTGCAAAGTAGTTTGTGATGCAGTGGGCACCTCAGTGCAAAAACATACGGAAGAAGTACTGGAAAAGTAGAGATGGCTCTACCACAAACCATCCAGTCCCCTTCAAGGAAGCATTTTGACACAGAAAAGCAATTTAGCATGTTAGAGTAATGCTTATCAAACTTCCATGGTTCAGAAAGGATCTGGCAGTAAGTGACATGGAATACTAGGCTTGGACACTACTTACACTGAACATAAACACTGGGGAGCTTTTGGCCAGATTTCTATGGAAACTCTTATCTCAAAATAAACATTAAAAAAACCCCAAAACAACAACCTACCCCAAAATTTGGTTTTAATCCTTTTGCTTTCATAGCAGATATATAATAAAGTTTGTCAATCTATAGGAGCAACAGCATGAAGGAATTCTTACACTGCTGATTTCAACTGCAGATCTACCAGTAGAAAAATAGTCATTAAGCCAAATGGTTGATTCTTCCCCAAATTCTTTCTGCAAGCATAGAGATCTTTCAGTGAGGAGAAACAGGGATGTGCTTATTTAGCAGAAGAGCCAGAACTCTATCTTGTTCAGACAGAGCAGTCTAACTAACATGTGATGTTGAGCACAGGTACCCCACATGCATGGCACAGCGTGTGTATAAAGTATGAACACACACAGGATATCCTTGCATAAATTAAATACTGAGTGAGAACCAAGAGCTGCAGGGGAGAAGGGAACCTACATCAGTCACTTGCAGAGGAAAGTGCACAAAGTCAATCCAATAGTGGTTGTAAACAGGGAATTTGCATGAATTTCTGCTAGGGAGCTGATTTTTATTGCCTGGAGCAAAATAAGCTGCTCCTCCAACCTCTCATCTGAAGTCCCTCACATCAGCACATTCAGAGGCTGGAGGTGTGGGCACATTAAACCAATGGACATGCATTATGTCATGAACACACCCATCCAAGGGGAAAAGGAGATAGACAATTCCTTGCAAGGCAAATCATCAGAAATATTACTTGCAGCAATGGTCAAAATAAAAAAAAAAGGAAGAAAGGAAAAGGTAAGTTCTCAGCCTTAGTGCTTCTTGCCTTGCTAATTTCCTGGGTCACATTCCCAATATAGCTCAGCTTCTCATTGACCTTCCCTCACGTCCCCCTTGGAGATGAAGCACCAAGCTCCCTCCAGCCCTGCATGCCTTCCACAGCTGTACCTTCCTTGCCTGGATTTCACTCTCACATACTGACATGCCTAAAAGCAGGAGTGCTCTAAGGAAATATGGGAATATTGGGAATTATCCAGAGGGGAGAGGTAGTGAGAATGGGATTACTGGCATAGAGCACTAACTGGACTCCTGGTATCTTATGTGTGCCAGGGAGACTCCTGATCCCCAACATCCCCACCTCCCTGTCCTGGACCACACAGTTTTTCCCTTCCAGGATCCCAAAGCTCTTCAGCAGCAAATCCTGGGAAACAATTACTGACTTTAGGTCACTGAGCTGAAATACTGACCCCAAACTAGCTCACTCCCTGTTGTCACTTCTTGAAGGTGAATGAGGAGCAACTGGAGTATCCAGGACAAAAGCACACACAGGGTCCTGAATTCCCAGGTACAAAGAGGGAGGTGGTGAAGGTCTCACTAACAAGTGGGCTGCCACCAACAGGTTTGTTAAGAACATAGTTAAGGGGGCGTTATGAATTGGAAAGAACAGAGAACCTTATTATTTCTTTTAAAACATAAATGCTGATGGGCTGCACAGTCCAACCATCACCACTGCACAGTTATGCCAGGTTTTTGATGTGGGATTGATTATTCAAATGGAACAAGAAGGCTGCAGACGCCAAGTCCGAAATCTACAAGCCAAGAAAACCACCCCAAAATATTAGTGCTTGTCTTTCAGACTGAGGCTAAAGAAAGAAGTTATGCTTCCTTCTGTTCTGAAAAATCAATCATTCCCACAGTGACATGCTCCAGTGTAATAACCATAACAGTGCCTTCATTGTGAGGCACCCAAGAGGAAAAAGTGAATTACGATGGGAGGAAGATCCAGAAATCCTAATACTAACAACCCTGTGAAAAGAAGGTAAATGCTCTTTTGTAAGCTTATTTACATTTTATGACTTGTTTAATCTGAAAATTAATAGCACCTTAAAATGTTATTTTGTTCCAGGAAATAAAATCCAGGTCTAGAAGAAAAGAATAGTTATGCAAGTGGGAAGGCAGAAAGTTTTACATTTTAAATGCTGGTACAAGCCATGAGGTGTCAGTTGGGAGCTCCTTCAGGCCCATAACCACACAACAGATTGCCTTCTGTCACACTGACTTTCAGAAAGGACACTGTCACTCCTATGTAGGTTAGAATGCAATTTTCCTCTCACAAAGAGCAAAGAAGATCTTCTGTCAAAGTAAATACTGTCTTGCAATGCCACCAATCTATCACAGGAAAATAACCACAATGTAGTACACTGAGACCCAAAACAAGTAATCTTTTCTCTTAGAACTCTTACGGGGTTTTTAGCATTTCAACACTGCAAAAAATATGAATGTTTTCAGAATTAAGCATTTAGAAAGAAATCTGCAAAAAATATTAAAATTCTCCTAAGACTTTCCTGAATGAATCATTAGTTTTGCTGAAGGACAAAAACCAAGCATTTGTGGCTGCATATCTTTTCTAAATAAAGCATTTCAGCAGAGGTATTAATGGTAAATAACATTAGTATTCTGAAAAGGTCATGAAGACAGGTTGTTCTGCAACAACAGAAGCATTTCCCTACTCAGGCACTTGGAGATAAGCTTATAAAGATTCTGAAAAGATAAGCTCATCTTGATAAAACCTGATGAAAACTGACATCTTTAATGCATCAGATTGAACAGTAGTGCTGATTAGGAGCTTCTTGCAGATATTTTTAAGATTATTTAATTTCAGAGAAATTGGTATGTCTAGTGAATAGAAGGAATCACGAGAACTTGCAGCACCTGAAGGCAAAAATAAGGTCAGTATCCAACTACATCTTAAGTTTGCAGAATCTTATTAGAATTTTCCAGCAATTTGTTGTTTTTTGGTTTTTTTTTTAAATCTGGATTTTAATAGGAAAGAGCTATTTTAATCTTAGCAGAAAGATGACTTCCTGTCCCAAGTAGCCCCAACAAGGCCATTAAACCAGCGCATGCAAATGTAGCCACTTACCAGCTCCTGGACTGTCCTAACAGAGACAGCACTTTGCTACTTGTCCCTGCTTTTTTGTTTCTGGCCCTCTGCTTTCCAATGTTCTTTACTTCCCAGATTTCTTGCCATGTGTTTCTGGGCAATCAGTGTAGTCAGCCATTCTCTTTGCTCTCCCCCAGTGCCCCTGTGCAGGATCCAGGCTTCCCAGAAGCCAGGCATGTTGCAGGAAGAGCAGCAGAGTTCCATTATTCATATTTCTAATGTGCCAGTGTGTGGCTACCACTAACTTTTAGTTAAATCCAGAAACTGATTAAACCCAGGAAACTGGGAGTTGCTGGTATTGGGGAAAACATTAAGTGCCTTCTAAGAGGTAGAAATTATAATTTGTTCCCACAGCTTCTTAGTATTTTCTGGTATTAAAGGTGGAAGCCATTTTGCATTTTCCAGAGGCAAACATAGAATCTGAAGATGTAGATAAGAGGTAGATAAGCCACTGGCACTCAGGTCTAGTTTAGTGCAGCCAACAAGTGACGTGCCCAGGGAAGAAGAAAAGGTACAAAAAATTAGTAGATCTGAAATTAAAAGATTTGTATTTGTCTCCTAAAAATAGGTAAGAAATCTAAGAGGTTACCAATGGAAGAACTTCAAAACATTGACTGTCAGGGATGACACCAGGTGGCAAGAACTTCCTGAACACCTGAATAGGTGGTATGCTATCATTTGTGTGGTTCTCCATACAGCATGGGAACACAGTAATCCTTGATTTTCAGTCCCAAGAACATGTGAACAAGTACAAATCTGACCAGCTCCTGGGGCTCTTGCACTAATTCCAAAGTAGCTGTGGCTGCAGTGTTTCCTTTGACACACATTGAAGTGAAAGCACGACTGCAGACACACTGACACAAACAGCATAAAAACATCTAATATCTTATCAACTGAAAGAGGTATTTTTTACTTACTTAATTATTTTAATTACTGCTAAAGCACAATTACCTTCTACATGATTGCTTGTGAGTCAAAAATCCCCTTTAAATGATTGTGAAAAATCAAAAAATAGCCTATTAATGGCCAGACTGGGATGGAGCAAAAGTAGAAGAAACCAGTGAAAATTAAAATGGTCAAAATACATAAATTTTATCCAGTTACAGGACTACTTATGATAGCTCCTGGCTTAAGGTTTGTACATGGATAAAAAACCATACACATAAGCCTTGCACATAATTAGGGCAATATTCTAGGGTGAAGCACTGCTTCCCTCTCCCCATCCATGTATTTAATGCCAGCTTATGAAGGCTGTTGGGGATTCAACTAATGAACAGGACTGTCAGAGAGCATGGGAGGCAAGAGGGCACATGCAGCACAAGAAATAAAAAGTCCCTTTGAAGGGACCCAAGATGCAGGTTGGAAGCAGTGTGAGCTGCTCCTCATGGAGGCAAACATCTGTGGATATACACAGGAATAGAGACCCATGGCAATTTGAGACAAGGTCTCTTAGACATCTGATAGTCCAGCATCCTACAAGTGCTATATTTGATACCTTTGCTGACTATTTTTAGTAAATAATTTTTTGTTATTCTTTACAAGCAGAAATTACTAATTTTTAGTAATTTAAATTACTTAGAAACAGTAAAAGTTTCTTAATGCAGTATCACCATAAAAGCTCATTTTAAACAACCCCAGTGATTTCAGAGGGTGCACAAAGATTTGTTTGCAGTAATCCCTTATTATACAATTCATGGTGTTTAAATGCTATTTTTTCCTAGCACTTGAAGGAAATACCAAAACCAGACAATCTTCCTTTGTCCTGCTGTAACCATGAATATAATGTGTCAACCTCCAAGACCTGCCAAAACAAGCTGGTCAGAGCTGTGACAGGAATGCAGTTGACCTGCTGTCATGGCAGATGTGGTAGTTTGCTGTTGGTCCATAGGTTCCTGAGGAATTTACCATTTCATCTGCCCAGGATGAAGGAGAAAGATGCCCAAGTTTCATACTACATGACCCATAGATTAATTCCACGGTGTGTGGATCACTGCTTCTCCCACAGCTTTCCATGGGTTGTGCATTACCTGCATTCACTTGTGCTGTTTCAGGGCTGTAAGGATGCACCATGATGGAAGATCCCTGGAGATCAGATACTCATTCCAGTGACCCACATGGCACCCACAATGCTCACCTTGTTGAGGACATCTCGCTGACACCCAAGGTAGAGATGAGGCAGGATTCTAGTTGGGCCAGTGTTGGAAACAGGTAGGCAGGGTTGAGAAATGCAAGTAGGGATTAGTGTGGATTTTCCTTCACAGAGACCAGGGAAAGAGCTGGAGAACTCAGCAAATCCACCTGTGAGAGGAAGAACAGGTATTTAATCTACAAATGTGGTGATGCTGTACCAGTTCTGGGAGAGCAGCATTTAGCATGGGAGATGGGGAGGCACTGAGGGGCAGCAGGAAAACCTTGGCAGAGAAGCAATACATGTGCCATTTCCTTAGGTCAGTTTCGTGGTTCTCTAGATAAAATGGGAAACACAGTAATCCTTGATTTTTGATCCCTAGAATATGAGAAGAAATACAAACCTCTCTGTGGAACCATACATCAGCAGCCAAGGCCTGGCTATGTATTCCCACTCTGCCTGGAACATTTTTTTCTCTCCCTTCACTTCTCAGAAGTTTTTGATGCTTCTTCCTATTCTTAATATGTGGAAATGATTCTTCAGAAAAACAGGCACAGCACCCACCACCCCATGAGCAGGCACACCTTTTAGTCTCCACCCCAGCAAGATACCTTCTAGATACTTCCTTCTCCCATATCAGGTTTATACTGAGAGCTCATTAAAAAAAGTCATGTTTACTCCATTTGGTAAAAGCATTAATACGCATTTAGTAATGCTTACTTTTAAAATCCTACATGACTAATTGAAATCCTACAGTACTAATTAAAATCCTGCAGTACTGTTTTGTGTGCTGCTCCACAATTAATGTATTTCATCCAGGACACTGGAAGAAGTTTCATCTTTCAAAACCACACCAAGCCAAGGCTTCTCCATCTCAAGTGGGGGAGGTAAAGCAGAGGAAAGACTTGCAAAGCACAGTGAAAATCCCCAGCTCCTTCCTCCCAGATGAGCAAAGTTTTAACTGAAGGAACAGTAATTATAACCTGTTCAGAATGGAGCACCTTTTTATCACCAAGGAACTGAAGCACTGACATGCTGAATCTGCCAAATGCTATGTTCACTATGATTACAGTTTGAAGATGTGAATTAAAATTACTCAGGAATAAGCTAATGTAGTGTTTTGCCAGGGCTTGCATTAACATTGCCTGAATTATGCCTATTCTTTAGATTTTAAAATCTGTATCATTAGTAAATGTAGAAACACCAAGAAAATAATGCATAACAACCCATTTTATCTAATTAAAAAAGAAGCCAGTAAGCAGATTCTGGAGCAATTCCCGCTCAGTCTCCTGAATAAATAAATAAATAGACAAATAAAATAACTTAGCTATTTTGTTAGACAAGCTAAAGCATTGCCCATCAGGAGCACAGATCCTGCTTGTTCCATTGAATGAGAGGAAGAGTTTGCAAAACAATTCTCTCACATACTTGCTAAATTTTCTTCTGTATGGCCTAATGTTTTCCTTTCTGTTACAGGAAGCATTCCTTGAATTTATAGGCAGTATATACCTCTGAGATTGAATTTAAGCAGTTATTTGAGAGGGTGGTGAAAAAGAGGAAATCAAATGTTTGCCTTGGTTTCATTTGCTTATCCTTTATTTGCTGGGAGCATTGCTGGCTGCTTTGTGGATCCTCTCACTAACATGGCTGGAAATAGAGAAGTCCTTACAAAGAAGCTGCACAAGCAAGGATTTTATATATGTGCTATCTTTGCAGAAGACTGTGTGGGAAAAGTTCAGCAAAAAAGGTCTCTTCCCAGCTGCCTAGTGATTGGTCCCATTTCTGTGTGAAACCCAAAAAATTAGGCAGGAAGCTAATGTGCAAAACACCTTAGATTTCGGGGAGATGGAACCCATGCTGTGTCATCGTAAGTATAAGGAGCACTCTTTTACTTTATTCCAGGACTCTATCAAGGCCAATTGAAATGATTCAAGATTAGATGCTTCAATACTTCCTCTAAGGCATTCATCCTTTCAAAGTCATGTTTCTTCTTCACATGCTTTCCTAGTAACGTGGTGCACACATAAAGCAGGCAGTATAATATCAGACTTCAGAGATTTTAGAGTTTTGTGAGTGTAATTCATGCTGTAAAAGTACTGAAGCAACAAGTGAACCCTCCTTTCCTCTGAGTATATTGTAACCTGGTGTTAGTATCTGTACTGAACTGATTTGAGAAAGCACAAAACCAGTGATTTGTTTCAAATATTAAGCTGTCTTCCCTGCCATCCTCTGTAACCAGTTTTCAAAAGGTTTTCAATAAATCTGGCTTTGATTTATGTCACTTCCCAATACGAAAAACCCATTCTAGGTCAGTGCATGTGGAAAAATTGCTTTAAAAGCCCACAAGCAAGCAAATCCCAAACCAAGAAAACATACTCACATATGCATCCTGCTTAAGTACCAATTTCTCTAAGTGCCACAAACTATCAGGGGTCTGGAACAACAGCATCCACATGTATGATCACTGAACTGTCACGGCACTGAGACTCATTTCTGTTCAAATGAACTGTACTCATCACTCTTTGCTTGCACTAACTTACAAAATATACGTATTTTTAAAATACACAGGGAAACGTATTTAAAAAAAAACTCCTCAGCACCTAAAGATGTATAGAGAAAAGGGATTTATTTCAAATGTGTCTGTTTTCTAACACAGATGCTGGCTCCTCAGAGTCCCCGAAGGTGAACTCTATGACCAGTTTACATGAGGAGCCTCTAATGAGGAAAGTGTTTTAAGCACTCATACCGCCTGCACACTTCTGTTGTAAATGAAGCAGTTTTCAAAAAATAAATCTTAAACACTTGGAAAATTAATTTAGTCTACAGGTAAGAATGCAGAACAGAAAATTGAGCCTTAAAAGAAAAATGGGACAGGTTTTGTTTCAAATTCCATAATTTGGGGATGACCTTTGCAAGAAGGCAATTTTTTTTCTTTAAATCTAGTTACCTACCTCAGTTGGAACAGGACCATTGACAGCACTGTGCAGTTTGTTTTAATTAGAGAAAATACACTTTTCTTCTGGACCTAGTTTCTAAATAACACCCTTTCTCCTATCACTGCTCCAGCCTCATGTGAATCATAAATCAATTGCAAGAGCATGTTGAAACTATGGGGGGAAGGAAAGCAAAAATCCACAGATCATTAACAGAGCTACTGGGTTAATAGAGTTTTACTGAATTCTTTGATAAATGTCACTGGGCCTTGGAAATAGATGACTGACAAATAACTCCAAAATATTCTCTCCTCGATAGCTCTGAACCACACAGGTTTTCTGTATTCCTAGTGGTAAGCTGAGCTGAAATAGCTCTCTTGACATTCAACAGGATGTCTCTACAAAACCATGTCAAGGTGCCAAAAGCTCTCTGGTTTTGCAGCCCTTGTGTGTGGCAGACAACCCAACGCCTCCCAGTCCTTACAGCAAATTGTTTCTTGCTTACAAGCCTCCACATCCATTAACAGAAATCTGGCTAGATCCAGTAAACTCCTTGATTGCCCTGTTGCTATGGTTCTGCAAAGTGGTGACTACAGACTTCCCTTTGATCAAGGCTTCCCTAAATACAGCTGGGATCATAAAGGTATGATCTCTAAGGGAATCGTGGTAGCAGAAGTGTCAGCTCCTTTCTCAGCCAACTCAGGAAACAAAACAGGGCCAAACCCAGAACGGATGAAAAAAAATTCAGCAAAATTCTGCGGTAAAAGTTATTCCTCCTTATGGATTCACTGCATAAGTCCTTATATAAACAGAAGCCCCAATTAACTTTGCTAGAAACAGGAAGAAGCAGGGAAAGAATATGGGATTGGGAGGCAACAAATGATAGAGAAATATTGTTGATTTGGGAAGAGCTTCCTTTCACTGAGGGAATGGAATCCATCCAGATCCTTATGATTACTTAGTTCAACTACCACTAAACACAAATCATAAATTAATCCACAGGAATGACTCCTGAGAAGCACAAGCAGTTGTAGCTGCAGCTCATTTCTCTGTGTTCTGTGGAAATAGAGCAGGAGCATTCCAGTGCTGCCAGCTGCACTGCTGCAGTCAGGGACAGAGCTCTGCAAACCATTCTGCAGGGTTGCAAATGAAAGATCAGCTAAACCCAAAAGTACTGAACACTTAGTACAAAGTTGGGAAGTGCGTATTATATTTCATTTTTTTAATCCAATATTTAATAAAACCTTTCCAGTTAAATGACACCATAACAGGACAGGATGGTTCTTATGTTCATTCCATGTTACACTGGTTTCTCTTCTTCCTCCCGGTCTTTATATTTCCTTCAATGGGATGTCAAACCATTCAGAGATGTGACCATAATTAGACAAGGCAAATTCACAGGGAACATGCTAATTACTGATTAGGCCCAGGGAAGAGCAAAAAGGTTAAATAGAAGCATCAGTTCCTAAAAAATCAGTTTTCAATACGCAAACAATCGTTCTTCATTCACATCACAGACCGTAGATGCTCCCTCATACATCCATCCTATCTCTCAACTTACATATATTTCTAACATATAGGAAAAAAAATTCAATTAGGAGGCAATCTTAGTATCTTTTTATAGTTTGTTATAACACTGTTGAAACAGCCAATTCTGTAGTTCCTTTTCATCCTCAAGTGTCTGCAGAGAGTCTGCCAGAATTTTTATCCTTAATCATCTAGAGAGAGCTGCTCTTGCTAATGGGGCATGTGCATACTGACAAAGCACATAAAGGAACAGAGATCTGACCGCTTCAGAGATAAGGTGGGTTAAGTTTGGGTGTGAAACTGAAGAGCAACAGCTGAGGTGCAACTCTTGCGTTTCTTCACAGCTCTTCAAGGAAAGGGAAAGATGAAGAGAGGGGACCTTACCCTTAGGTGTGACTTGTTTTTTCTGTGTAATTGTCCAAGTACAGAGAAAACTCCTACAAAGGTGAGAGCTCCACGCATACACAAATCCTAACAGTTACAAATGGAGAAACAAGTTGACAGTGCATTTGTGCCATGAGGATTTTGTACTATTTCTTTGTCAATGCAGCCAGGAAATCTAACTTGGAATGAAAGAAAGGTGAGAAAATAGGTGTTCGCATCACTTCACATGTTTGCAGTGAGCCTGGCCAGCTACAGCTCGATGGAGAACCCCAGCAGAGCCCCAGAGCTGGGCAGTGTGGCCAGGGCAGAGGGGAGAGGAGATGAGATTCAGCTGGACAAGAAGTGGTAACCAGGATGAAAGTCTCTGGCACCTTCTCCACCTAACAGAGACCAACTCCAAAGACCAGAGGAGCAGCTTTCCACTTTCAGGCTACATAAACATGTTTTTCATCCAAGTAACTGAGAGGCTGCAGAGCCAAGGAATCCCACCTGCCACCTGTGCCCATCTCACAGCAGATCCTTGCGGACATCCAGCTTGAACTCCCTGAGCTACTTGGTCACAATTTGGTCAAATCCACTCCCAGCTCAACTTTTCAGGGAGAGACACTAATCTGAGGCTCTGCACTGTACCAGTGCTCATTTCATACAGCTCACAAGAACTTCCACTATTTTTTTCATTGAATTACTCCTTTTGTCAAGCCTTACTGAAGCTGACCAACTTTTGAGCTTTTGAAACATCTTTTGTGGGTGACAGCAGAGACACAGGCAACATGGCAACTCCTAAGAGCTGGCTTCCCTAAAATGCCAGGCTAAGAAAAACCTAGGAATATTCCTGCAGCTCCAGCTGGCCCTGCAGCTCCATGTGCCTCACCCAGGAGGCACACCAGGATCCTGTCTGGTGCTCTCAATGGAGATGTAAGAGACAGTAGAAATGTGTCCTTTTTTCACATGGAGTCTGCTGGAAATGACCACAGACAAGGTGCACTGGTAACAGAGCAAACTTTGGCATTTTTCTGAAGTGCCATTCTAATCAGATACTGCTCCTTTCCCCCCTGCTTTGGATTCTGACTGTTCTGAAAAAGCCAAAGGGAGAAATTGGTTTTCTTCAATGAATTATTGAAAACTGACTAGAAGCTACTTCCTTTTCCCACAAGACCTAATTGTCTGCCGGTACATCAGTGTTAATTCAGCATCAAAACCATTATTTTAAAGCAGGGAGTGGAAAAGGTCAGACACCCAAGTGATGAGTCAGAAAACCAAAGACTACATGCATGTACTAGGACAGCACTGCAAGAAAGAGACTTTGAAGCTTGTGGATTTAATAGACAATTCCACCTTTAGTAAATGAAGAATTTGCTTATTCATTAAGGGCACTAATTATTAATAATTTTATATAGCCACATACTAATAAATATTATATTGCTATCTTCCCCCCCTTTTTTAATTTAATTTTCCCTTTTATAGAAAATAAAGAATAAAAAAGCAGGAAAATTTGCAACTACCTCTAAAACATAATATTTAGGCCCTATGATTCTAAGTAAGCCTCACCAAATGCCTGTATTCACCAAAGGTATGCAGTGGAGTAATTCATATTTAGCTTTTGGGGCTTTTTTTTTCCTCTTCTAAATAGCAATTTAGAATTTGTTACTGTAAATACTGATTAGTGCCAGGCCAGTACTGTAACATTACTGAAAACTAGGCTAAAAAAATAAATCAAACAGCACTATAGCAAAGACAAAATATACAAACCCTGAAGTTTTAGGTTTGCTTTGCCTCAGAGGCTCTTCGTGCTCTTTCCCAGTCACATTCCCATCGAACATTAACGTGTTTATCTAAAAGCTGCAGTATAGATTTTTTCCCTTGCCGTAAGGAAGGAAAGCTGTAAACTTTCTGACTCACAAGTTTTATGAATCTGCAATGTTTCCACTCTGTTTAAACGAGCTGCAGACCTCCACAGGCTGTTACAATTCCCGCATTCCAGCTCCGCTCCACAGGGACCAGTGCCATTTTCCATTACATAAGCTCAGGCTGGAGAGCCCCGTTGGGAGGGCTCCCATCCCATTCCTGTCCCCCCCTCCTCAGCCTCGGGGAGTCCTTCCACAGGATCCAAAGTTTCACACTTCGGGAAAGCCAGGGGTGTTTTTATTCCGGTGGCATTCGGAAAGCAGCCCCGTTATTTCAGGTGTTTTACAAGCACAGTAGCAAGGGAAGTTCTTTGCCCTGGAGGGTTTCTGCCTTTGGTAAGACAAGGTTAATAGGCAGGTTAAGCAAACAAGGAAGGGGAGATGTGCGAGAATGGGGTCAAGCTTCCATCCCACCCAAGTGCCATATTCCAAGTGGCACAGCACGTTCAAAGAGCAGAATGGACACCCACACTGCCCTTTCTGCCTTTAAGGGAAAAAAACCCCAAAAACCTGCACCATAATTTCAGTCAGTTACATTTCACAAGCATCCAGAGGTATCCAAAACAAAAGCAAACTTAACAAGTTATTCTTGGGTTTGAGAAATGTTATGTGAGCTCTACTCTAGTCAAACCTTGCTCTCTCTCAAAAGACAGCAAGTGGATACACATATGAAAGTAATAAACTCTACTCCCATTCTTCTAGTGCTTAAAACAATTATGGCACTAAATGAACACTGAAAATTGCATTTTAAGTACAGAGGGTGGGAGGATATTCACAGAGGCCTGGCTGTAGCCAAGGGTACTAGCTTTTCTAAGCTCTCTTAAAGATTGATGGAGAGGGAGACTTTTCAAGGGAATGATTCAGAGCAAAGCTCCTCTCTCACTCTCCTCTCCAACACTGGCTGTACTCCATGGGTTATGGGACCACTTGGGGAATATTGCATTCTCTCAGCAAGATTTTTACCTTTCTCAGTAGAGGCTTCCTTCTAACAGAATCAACCATTAGAATGGGTGGGAATATCAGGAAAGCTGGCATCAGGAAATCTGGCATCATTATGCAACAATCTCTCCTCCTCCAAACGCTGGCAGGATATTTAACAGCTCATTCTCACTATACTTATTTCAAATCACAGATAACCTGATTATATTGATGACATCACCATTTTAAGGTGTGCTGGGGTACTGTGGAAAGACTTACATGTAGGAAACATTCAGAACATCAGTTAGCCACAACTGAAAGTTATAAAGCTCCAAATCCAAAAGTTAAAAGGTATCAGGATGTTTGCCAGGACTTTATCAAACCCTGTGCCTTCTTTCAGTCCACACTGAACCACATGGCGGCCCTTACTTGACATAGGGGACTGCAGAAACTGGGAATAAAGCCCTGTCTCACAGCCCTGGTCCCTTCAGGACATGGAAATGACCAGCTACAAGAGCATATTCTTCAGATTTCCCGCTCTCCTGCTACAAGGAATGCTTCTTCTGGAGATAAGGCAGAGAGAAAGCACTGGACTTCTCTTATGTAGCTTTTCTTCAGGCAAGTAAGACAACACAATGGTGAATGTGCCCTAGAGATACTTCACTGTTTTTACACTAAAGATTTCTTTAAATGCACTTCCAATTTCAAATATTTCTAAAACGAATGGCAGGATAAAGAAGACTGAAGAAGAGTTCCAGATTTGCTTCCTTCTCCTCGGATCCTCCATGCAAGTCTTCCATTTGGTAGACACACCTTGTCAGGTGAGGGACAGGCCAGGGTGAAACAAGGAACTGGGAAGTTTCAGCTAAAACATACCTTTTGCCACACTCCCTGGGTAATCACTCACTGCTTTGTTTCCAGGACCTTTGTCCAATCCCACCTAACTCATCCTGCCTAGGGTACCCTTCGCTGTCCACTGCAAATGACCCCAACATTTGTCACTGAATAAAAAACCAATAACTAATTTATTTATTTCTCCTTATTACTCCTTTGTGCTCTGCAGGAGTTTTTCAGAGAGCTTTAGTGAATCTACTACATCACATTAATACTGATATTTTTCATAGGCAGAAGGGTAGGAAGAGATTAGAAGGCAATTCCCTACCAACCGTTGTTTTTGAGAGAGAGGCATACAGTGTTTCAGTGTTAGGCTATCACAATTTTTAATAACAGTTTGTTATACAGAAAGGTTTTGGGTTTTTTCCTGTTTTTCAGAAAGCATTCTCTTTAGATAAAGTGTTCTGAACAAAAAAAAGTGTTTAAAAAATCAACACAAAATAAAAGGCTGTGCTTCACCTTCTTCACAGGAAACATTTGAAAGGCAACTGTCATAAAGACATCTGTGCTTGTGTGAGCAGAACTAAGCCAGATTAAAAGCAGGGGAGAACAAGTATTTAAGGAAAGTAGAATATGAATGTTTTCATTCACATACTGGAACAAAATTTAATCAAGACTCCTGATGTTTACTGCCTTAATAATGATCATTCAAGCAAAAATTACTAGTCTCTCCTGTTTCTGCAGAGCAAGCAGGAAAATCGTAACACTATTAACTCAGAAAAGGACTCCATTGCAAGTAAATCCAATTGTCAACGTATGAGAAGGAATCAAGTGACATCTCTGTGTTTAAATCTTACTTAACTCAGAGTAGATGCCATGATGGGAATAGAATTAAGCCCTTGGTATCCACATTTCAGTATTTTGTGCACTGTTAAAGATTAAGAACCAAATGGAGTATTTAATTCCTGAAAACATTCCTCACCAGATTATAAATATTTTTATGAGGCTATATCAAGATCTTAAACTAATTGGTAAGGGTTCCTTTGAGGTATTTACAATAGTTACTTCAATGAAAAACAACCTCCAGGACAGAGCACACCTTTATGCACAACCTAAATAAAAAAACACCTCACTGAGTGCTCAGTAATGGGGGGTTTCAACAAGAACAGAGGCAGGAATTTCAGATATTCATTAATTTCTTCTTATTCTATCCCAACAAAAAATCTTTTCCTACCCCAAAATATTTATTTAAGGTCACTATTTTAAATAAACCAGATTTAGTGGCATAGGGAAAACTCAAGTCCAAAGGTTTTCCTTTTTACACAGTACACTGACCCCTGCCCTCATTATGGGCCATAAACATTTATGAGAGTTCGTCATCAGCTGCTGAGACAACATATTTTATCTAGTTTCCTACAGCCACATATCAATAAACTCCAAGGAGCTTTCTGTAAGACTCAATCTACCCAATTCTCCTTCACCCCACACTGTAAAAGGTTTCTTGTGTGTGCATTGAGTAGCTAGATTTTTAACAGATGTAAACAATAAGCACATGAAATAAGCATTTAACTGTAATAGATCAGTAGCAAATAATTTCCTTATATTTCCCTTTTTTTCTTATCCTCTTTCTCCACTCGTTTTAAAGCCATTAGTTGTTTCTGCATCCATAAATATCCCCATCCTAGCTATGTAAACAAATATAAGAGGAAATTCTCAAACCTGATCCTTGCCATTTGACATGCTAAAATAAAAGTCCTGGTTTTTATAAGGAGGATTTTGACACATTAGATTCCCAAACTAACCCTTACCAGCTGTGTGTGGCTAAATTCACCTCAGCTCATGTGCACTACCACCTTCCTTGTGGTTTAGGTAACGTTTTCATCTTGAACAGACAACAAACACATGCTGGAAATGAAAACAAAACTATTTCTCCCAGTATCATTATGATACATGCAACTGGTGATTTCCCAGATGAGGCATTGGGGAGCTGGGAACACTCCCTTCCTGGTCCTGGCCATTCCTATGACAGCCACAGGCAAGTCTGAGAGTGGAGACTCTGAGCACTTCTTTCAGAGGGTCCAGCAGATGTGACAGAAGATCAAAGCCATGTCTCACACAAGTGAGGAACAGTGTGAGGAAGGGAAGTTCATGATACTTTCCTTGGCCCCTCCCCAACACCTCCCTGCCACGAGGTCTAATTCTCAGTTGTAAGAGAGCTGTTTCTATAATGGAAATTAAGTTGAGGATAGTCTTGATTCCCGCCTGGAGCTGTAATCTGCTTCAGGTTATTAAAAAACCCTTCAGGACAGCTGAGCAGAGTTGGAAATTCGAACAATAAAAGGATTTCTGAGGAGATACAAACTGTTTCTAGACTGGCTTATTTTTCAAATAACGATTTTCAGTTCAAGAGAGTATTAACCACTTACTTCAGCACTTTTGCATTAAGCATTTACTGTGCCTACACACCACACAATTCTTGGTGGCTCATATGTAAGAAGAGTTACTTAATCTAATACTGCAGTCCACCACCCACAGGTGTAATTCTTACCTACACAGAAAGAAAACAAAATCATCAACCCTAGACAAAGCAAAACCCAGTTGGCTTACTGTAAGTAAAGCTCACATGAGCACCAAACTCATGTCCAAGTGCAGAAATTATTCACTTTCACTGTAATCACTTTCAAAACAAGTTGAGAAAAGCTCTCTCAGTACCACAACCTCTCACTGTCATCTGAAGTCACTACAAACTGGAAGAACCACCTCTCTGGAGTTGTTTCCTTTCTCTCACCATTATTGAGTCCCTGTGTTTCAGCATTTCTCAGACACTAGGTGTTCACTTCGTTAGATCACTGATCCAGTCACTGCAATGGATTTCCTATTTAAATTCATCATTCCCTCTTCTTTCAACCTTGGATCTACTTCACACCCCTCCTTGCTCCTTCTTGTGAACACTGTCTACTGTTCCATGACAGAAATAATGACACAAGCACACGGTGAGACCAGCAAATCCTGTATTATAAGGAATTGAATTTCTATAGGTGCTTTGACCTGGGATTTAAAATTTTTAGCAAAAACAAACAAACAAACAAACAAAAAGGCTGAAAGAAAAGACCTAAATAAAGTGCTACCACTTAAGGAACTGAAGTTTAAATGTCACACAAACTAATCTCTGTAACTCTGGGAGATCATTTCCTTTGTTCTTATTTTAGTAATTACCAATTCAGTAAGGAAGAGATTTTCTTCCTACCATGTACAATACTTAAAAAACCAGGAAAGCCCATTTCTTTTTACTATTTTTTAACCCTAAAGTAGAAGACATATGCATCTAAAAACCTCTGCATTGCTCCATTTCCATTTACACAGAGTAATGGTGCAATAATATATCCCCTGTAAGATGCAATTTCTAAGCACTGCATGTATTATGAGCGCCACTATATGCAAAAAGAACTACAGAAATGCCTCTGCTATAACTGAAGTTCATACCAGCACTTGCAAAACTGTACAGGTCTGCTATACCAACAGCATTTTCTTTCTTCTCTTTATTCAAGTGTTTCAAAGGTTTATTTTGGTACACGTCACCTGAAAGGGGTTTCTTTTGTTACATCTTACCTGAAAGCAGATACACAGAGCTGAAATTCTTCTCCAGTTTGCCCAGGAGCACAGTAAGAAAGCAGTCAGATGAGAGAGAGGTCACATCTTTAGAGCTTTGGTCATACACCACCACTTCCTGCTTGCAATCAATTTCAACCTGAAACACAAGGAACTCTGAGTAAAACAGGAAGGAGGAAGATGATTAAAAGCACCACATTATCACCTTTATCAGGGTTCCCACATTATTTGTTATAACAGCAGTTCAGATATATAGATTTCTTATGCACCTATTCACTAAAGAGTTTTTATTTTATACTTCATAAGCCTCTCAGATTTAATTCCCTGGAGAGTTTGTAAAATGATTATTTGTTGCAAGTTGAAGCCCACTCCACAAATTTCTATCATTTGGTAATTTTACATCACTTATGAATTGCTCTACCTTCAGTTAGACTGGTGGATTTGTTTAAAAGCTGAGCTTTATAGAAGATGGCCCTGCCTCACTTTCTGCTTCTGAGGGTTTTGTACATGAACAGTAAAGAGACCTTAAACTGCTTCTAAACCACACATGTTTTGGTTACCTGCACAACTTTTTGTATAAAATACGCCTTAGATAATAAAAATAAAAATCTTCATTTTTAACATGTCAAAGGAAGAGCATAGTAGATTATTTTTGTACCCAAAACAAATCAATGAAATAATGAAACAAATATCAATGGATAAAACAGTGCCAACAACCCCTCCATACATACAGAGAGACAGACATTAATTCATTGAGATAGAGATACACACCAAAATTCATTGAACTGCCCCCATGAGAAGGCCTTTAAACAGCAAGTAGGAGCCAGGACTGACAGAAAGGCAGTTTCTGGGCAAACCAAATGACCACTTGCTAAGCAAGCCCCACCACCACAGATCCCCAAGAATTCTTCAAAGTTTAGGAGAGAATGTTTCCTGCTTTTATCACATACATTCGAGAGACTTGCTTTGCAAGACACACAAGAACCCTGAGAACATTCTTTCTGAGTAATTTCTGAAGATTCTACCAAAATCCCAATGACAAACTCAGTAGTAACCAATACCCTCGTTGATCAGGTAACATGTCAGCTATACTCAGTCCTTTAATCTTGTTGGGTTTTGGTTGGTTTTGTTTGGTTTTGTTTTGTTGTTTTTTTTTTTTTTTAATTTAATTAAATACCTAAGGAAAAATTATTACAAGTTGCTTTCCAGCCACTCCTTTAAACAAATACAAGGAATAAGAGGAAAATGATCCCTACCTTGTGTTTTGCTGAATGCTGAATGAGCTCTGTGATCAAAACTTTGTCCTGCTGCAGCCTGCGCTTCATGAGCTTGGAGCAGTTGATGTTGATGGCATCCAGGATGTGGGAGGTGTTGTATTCCACAAAGGGGCGGCTATCAATCAGCAGCAACCTCTCTGTCCCGCTCTCCAGCAAAGCCACCAGCTTCTCAGGGACAATGACTTGGGTCCTGCTCATCTCATCGGCCATGACAACAGCAAGGCCTCTCTCCCACCTCCCTCTCTAATTTGCTGCGATGATGTAATGGCTGTGTACTCAAAGGCTTAGCCACACCATTGTACTAGAAGTGTATGAGGTCATGCTGGTGGTGACTGGCAAAAGAAAAGTTAAATCCATTTTCAGAAAGAGCTCTTGGACTGAATGTCTCCTCCTGCTTCCAGTTGATGTACAAAGGGTTGGCTCCACAAAGCGGCCCCTCACGTCTGATTCATTGGGAGATGACTACGGAGTAGCCATTTCACAATTCACACAAAAGATGCTTTCTGGCTGCTGCTGCATTACATCATTCTTTACCTTTGCTCCCACCCATCAGCCATACACCAGACTGAGAGCCTGTGAGAAGGGGAAGATGAAAAAAACAAAAAACACAAACCAGATGAGGCCATGAAACTTTGCAGAACAAAACATTCAGCTCTGAGGCTTAGCTGTACAGTGGGCCATACCATGGAATAAACACATTCCTGAGGAGTTCTCCTCTCTGCTGCATGTGCCAAACACCTAGAGAGAGCATTGGCAACTACAGGCTCTGAATCCATTCCAACTATCTTGCCTGGACAATTATCTTGTATTTCAGGCAACATACCCTGCCTTAATTGCAGACTTTTGTTGCCACTAGCTCTGCCTCTTCACAAGACTTTGTCAGAACATAATTAAGAGATACTGCCCTAAATCACAGTATTCCTTTCAATAGCAAAACTATTTAAATGCATTTCAGCACTGCACCACCTAGTAAGAAGTAAAATTTGTTTTTAAAACTTTTAAACATTGAACATTTTAAAAGCTTAAAGACTTGGAAAATATTTCACAAAACAGCATTGCAAGTTGGGGAACTGAAACTACACAAAAGAAAGGACCAAAATTACATCCACCTCTCTGAAGGAAATGCTTGAATAGAAGCCAGGACAAGATGCCACATCAGGACACAAGCATTTTATTTGAATTAATCACCAGAGATGGATGAGGTCTCACACTACTGGAAGGTAAAGCAGTGCACATTCTTCTGCTCTTCCTGGAGCGGTGTGATGCTTATGTGAGGTGTGTAACCCCCAGTACTCATGCTAAATAATCTCTGAAACAAATGATACTTCTCTAAAATTAGATCCTGACAGCATGTGAACAATATCAGCTGAAAGAGCAGAAGCAGCAGAGCAGTAAAACCCTGACACCTTTAACCCCCTCCTGGTCCCAGTGCCTCAGAGCTGCCCTTGGGCTCCTCAGCGTCTCCCAAAACACGTTCTGATGGCACAAGTCCTTATAGGAACACTCCTCAGGAAGGATCCACCATGGGGCTGCACCTTCAGGGATTTGGCTTACATTTCAACTTCGATTTTATTGTGTTGACTTGCTGCTTCTGTTTGAAATGTTTGTTTGTTATTTACCTTAATTGCAAGAGAAGTAATGAATTCAAACTATCAATAGATTTATATTAAAAGTCCTGTTATACCAACAGGCCAGTTGCATTTGGCAGTGGGAAATCCCAGGTCTGAAGATGTTTTGGTCTGTAGATATATTGTACAAATCTACATTTACACAATCTTAAGCAAAATAAATTCTACAAAAAGTACAAACTTCACCTTAACAACCCAAAAGAGGAAACTGGCAGTTGTTTCATGAGTTTCATGTGGCAATACAAGAAAAACACCAGCTTCCATGCAGACAGACATTAGGTTGACAAAACGTGATTTTCCATTTGTCCTTGATTTAGCGCTGTTGTGACAGTGCTGTTAAGCTTGCCCAGATAAATGGAAGCACATAGCAGTGAAATGCACATTGATCTAAACTGCAGTAAAAATATTGGAAAATATACTATACCAAGTTTTTACTAAATGTTTTAAAGAACCTAGTTGGCAGGTTTGCTCTCCCTCAAAGAGTGGTCATTATACACTGGTCTCAGGAAGGTATCAAAAGACAATTGATTGTCAAAATGACATTTTGCAGGGAGGGAGAAGGAATCTTGATCGTTATGTCAGTTTCCCCTCCCCCCCCAAGGGAAATGGTATTCTGCAATTTTTAAAATTTCTCTTAACATGTCCTGTCACAAATTTTGATTCTCTTTTATTTACATCAAAGGTTGCCAGACACCAAATCCACTGAACTCAATGAAAACTTTTCCACTGGCTCTAGTGGGAATTGGCTCCAGCTCCTTTATAAGCTAGACAGTTTGTTCGTGAACTAGACAGTTTGTTTTGATGGATAAATTGCTGACTTAAAGTCCAAGTAATAACAGAAAAACAAAGCAGCTGAGAAAGTACAGAACTCCAAAACGGATGCTGTTAAAAATACTTAATCTTTAATTTTCAACTTTCAGTTTGGATATGCTTCTTATCTTCTGAAAGATTACTGTTTGCTGTCTCAGCCTTCACTTTCATACAGCAACAGAAGTTTGTTTCAAAAGGCTCTTGTGAAGAATTCAAGCCAATCATATCTGGTGATAGGGTAAAGAGCACGTAAAGAACATATGGCAAGTGGGCTTCAGTCAAGAATCCTTTTAAATAGCCCTATTACCTTAACACACCAAGTACCTTGAAAGGATTTTTCCCATGGCTTGAAAGCAATGAATTTAATGGTGTTAGGTAACAATATTAAGTTAATAATGTCACCTCGAGTTATTGCAACTGAAGTCCGATTTTGACAGGAACATCTCAGTGGTGCAGGGGAGAAACGACATTTTTATGCAGTACAGGTTTTTCTCTTAATTCATTCTGCTTCTGGAATTATCAGAGTTTGGGACTCTTCCTTGGGACCTATCTAAACAAGAAGAACTGGAAGTCTCTTGCTTTAGGTAAACACTTGAGTAATCATCCCCTTCCTCATGACTGCTCTTATCATTCAGCTTCTCTTTCTACTTGTGACTTAGATCTCAATGGTAGGATAGTGTCTCATAAAATGATGTCATATAATGCACTACCCCAAACAGACCATTATGTTGCTGGCCTTAAAGCTAGGAAGCCATCCTAGTCACAGGGTGTTCCATGCTGAAATCAGAATTATGAAAAGTGATCCATAATTGAGCCATGAGAATCCCCCCAGAGTCATGTACCCACTGGGAACACTCCATGGCTGCTTCCTCCTTCCACAGGGACTGCAACACTGACACTTTTAAACAAGAAAATTAAACATTTAACTCACTCTGAAACTAAAAAGATGTGTTCCACACTTGCCCAGTACCTTTACAGCCTTTCCTTATTGTTTGAAGAATGAAACTAACAATCCTCTCGCTATCTTGCACACAAACAACAGTGGATTACTAATGTTTACATGTTTGTTTAATGCTGCCACAGAACTACAGGATCTCTTGCCTCAGGGATTCCTGTCCCTATCCCAAATGGCTCAGATGCAGTGAAATAAACTGATGCCATATTTTCAGTTATGTGGTTGTGTTTGGTTTTTCAGTCACAGTAACTCACATTTTGTATGCACTCCTAATTTCTACTGCTATCACTTTGACTCCAAGCAATTCTTTTCCATCACAACAGGATGATTGTTTGAGTTCTCAGGTTTTGGCTCATACAGAATCATGGAATTATTTAGGTTGGAAAAGACCTCCAAGATCATTGAGTCCAACTGCTGAAGTAACATTGCCAAGTCCACCACTAAGCCATGTCCCTAAGCTCCACATCTACACATCTTTCAAATACTTCCGGGGATGAAAGGCAGATGTTTCAGGAATATATTTTAAAAGCTCTCAGAACAAGACTCTCTAATTCTACCCCAGTTAAAGAACTAGCAAAGAGCTTCTCAAAGCCTTGCTACAATCTCTGAAAGACTTCTGCCTCACGTAAGAAGATAACCTTGAAGTTGAACCTTGCTTTCATAAATGCATGGCTACGTCACTAATGCCTGCTTTGTCAGGAGCCTGCAGCAGTGCTCCCACACACATCATGCAAAACACCAAAAAATCACTTTACAGCACCTGAACAAGGTCCTGATGGGCAGCCTTTATGAACTCAGTGAGACATCTGAAGGAGTAGGGTTTTTTAAACCATGCATTTTTCTACTTTTTACAGGCAAACACATGTAGATATGAGAAAAACATTGTCATCCCCTAGAGTCCTCTTCATAGTTCTTAGAGTCGGCACCATTGTAAAAGAAAAATTGAAAAGCTGAATCAAAATGCAAATGTAGAATATCTCAAAGTGCAGGGCACAAACTACTGCTGGCTGTTACAAAAGGGGTATTTGGCTTTGGTGTTACTGGGAGTGGCCAGTGGTTCAATAGCTGGTGCCAATACCATCAACAGCAGTCCCTATTAGCACAGCCACACATGATACTGGACAAACAAGCCTACACAAACTAGAGAGGAACTCCAGATCCAGGGACCACAGGGTGAATTCCTACTCCTGAAAGAACATTTTCCCCTTCACCAGCACCTATGGCTGGCACAGCATTCCCTCACCAGCCTCAAAAAGATAGAAATAAACTGTATTCTGGATGTTTCCTTTTACCAGTGCTACAAGAGACTAAGTGACAGCTGAGACAGGTCCAACCCTTGCTCAAGATGCTACTCAGCAGCCAGAATCACAGTGTCTATGGAGCACAAGGGAAATAAAATTTCTAATTGAAAGTGAGGAATAGCTGTTCTTTTGAATTCAGCAAGCAAGCCAGTAAAGTCCAGAGATCAACAACCGTGTAATAAAGTGCAAAGTCTGGGGGAAAAAACATAAGCTGAAGTTAGAGAAGAATACGTATTACCTGCCGTTGTGCAGAACCTACAGGAGTGAGATAACAAATCTTGTCAATTCAAAGAGCTCTGTTAACAATGGCTCATGTCATTCCCTCAGCTCAGGGGAATGAGGGTGTCTTGAGCTTTTTGGATAATTCAAATAAGTGTCACTATCTCATAAACACATCATTTCCTCATGCTTCCTGGCAGGGAGGTAAAAGAACAGACACATTCCACCCCCTCTGAGCACGCTCCACTTTGGTGCAAGACTGGACAGCAGCACAGAAAGTCACTTAAATAGAAACAACACATAGATTTTATTTTTTTTTAATGTCACTCATATACCATGTTCATAAAAAAGAAGCATTTAAAAAAATTTCACCCTGTTTTCCTTTGCTTACCTATGGGTGCTCCCTCTTCTACTTTTAACACATCTGTACTTTGATCTATATATGCAGTCAAAATGCATAGTGTTAATTTTCTCCTCCTTGCAGAAACACCAGCCACATGCATTTTAGATTACACACTCTACAACCATGAGAAAGGCAAGTGTAATGCATTGAGAAAAAACAGACGAAGGAGGATTCTCTATTCAATACTCTCTTGTCCTTCATCCTGCTTGACTAATTACTCAACTTTGATTACTAGTTCTAGAGAAAAGTCTCCCCACTTCATTGTGCTCACCAATCTGAAAACAGACACAGAGAGAGTCAGAAAGGAGATCAACCTCCTACAAACACACTGCATAAAAGACATCCAGTTAAGATCTTTAAGGTAACTCGCTTTCTACACCTACTGCTCATCAACATTTTTACCACTGGCACTCTGAGACAGATGGGCTAAGCAAGAGGAATGGGCCTTCCATTTACATTATATTATTTCCTGTCATACAAATAGCCATATTTGAAATAATACATTATATTATTTCAAATTAAAACCGAAAAGCACACCAAACCACTACATTTTCCTGACCTACTCAGCATAGCTCTCAAGCACCTGCAATGTTCTTGTAAATATCATCCGTGCACCATCACCATCTCTAAGCAACAAGCCAGGTTATCATCACTTGCTTCTACAAAGAAGCCAATCTCATTGACATTCTCAGTGAAACAATAAACATTTATTTAGTGTGACCACAGGGAAACCTGACTGGCAGAACGTGGCCTCATGGGAAGCATCAGAGCACGCTGTTGATATGTTACATCACTGTATTCAAAAGAGACTCAGACTTCATCTGGGGACTCCCTTCTCCACCCATACAAGCGAGAAGCTCTTTCCATTTCAAAATACTTTTCTACTGCAGGTTCACAGCATATAGGCCTGTGGCAACCAGAATGAAAGATTACTTAATCCACTTCAAATATATACTATAATACATTATATTTTTAGGTTCCTATTGCCCAGGACACTAGACAACCAGGAAAAGTGTCAATGGATTTTTAAAAGATCATTCTCCCTCTATGACCTCCTAGTCAAAGCAACTGAAAATTCTGGAGTATGAATTTTTAATGAATTCATTATTACTTCATGTCAAAAGCTGCTACTCACCTACATTTAAGTCACAGTTTATATGGGCTGAACAGGACAGAAGGTGGTCCACATACAAAGGCCAGCAGAAGGAATTACCTAAACATAGGAAAATAATAATATTAATAACAATAGTAATAAAATCCTTATTACAAGATTAAAAAACACCAAAAAAAACCCAGACAAACACCCCCCAACCCAAACCAGGAAATGTATTTTACAATTTCAGTGCAGTCAATTGCTGTACAACTCCCTAAAACACATGAAAACCTAGGTGAGAAGTTGCTTATGAATGCTGACATTCATTTACATAGAAAATTACGCTGCACTGATTTTCTAAAAGAAAAGAGGAAAAAAAAAAAAGAAAAAAAAAGTTGGAGATGCTTTAAAAATCCTCAACAAACAAAAAACCAACCAGTGATAGCCTTCCAAACTCTTTGACACACCTCACTACTAGAAAATCAATATGTAACTCAGCATTAACAGGTGATGCATTTGCATGGAATTAAACAAATCCACAATCTTTTGTTCAGTACCTATTAATGTGAAAGATTGCCACAAGTAAGTGTGAGTACAGCTGTATTTTGCATGGACAGAGACCAATGAAACAGAACATTTGTGAAATTAAGCCCACCTCTCCACACTCTTAAAAGGACAGCACTGGAAATGGGTAACACTAGTGTCACCAATCATTACACACAGTCATACCCATACAACTTCTACCCAAAGAACCTGCTGTTCCAACAGGAACAAATTAAATCACAACTTTTACACAAGGAAGCAAGGATAAACACATCAGTGTCAGTTCCAAACTGTTTCCTGGGCAGCTAAACCCAAGTTTCAAATCATAGCTGCCAAGAGACGACAGCTTCCCTTAATCACTGTGATATAAACCATGACAATAAATTATTGCCAAGCAGTGCCTTGCTGTGAGATCCAGGAGTGGCTCTGAAGCACGGAGTAAAGGATATGGCAACTGAGAAGAGCCACCCCAGCAAAGGCCTGGGCATGTTATGGTAAATAGCCTGAAAATCCACAGCATCCCACAAGGAAAAGAACTACAGGGATCAATCACCTCTCTGCCTTTAGACAAATGGCAGCAGTAGAACATGGGGTGAGAACCCTCCAGATACCGAGGTTACCACCAAGAACAGGCTTTGCTCATAAGCTCATCTCTTGACTGGGACCATGTGTTTTTCCCTGGAAGGACCTAGACTGGAAATCCTCTCTCCTCCCATCATGAGTATGTAGACATATGTATGTGAGAGCAGCAGGGCAGACAGCTGGATGAGAACATCTGTTGAAGACTGGGCTGGGTCCTTTTCCCCCCTCTGCCTGCTCCAGATTCTCATTCCTTTCTGAGCCTCAGGAAGAGGCTCTGCAGACCTCCCTTGCTCCTTCCCATAATCCAGTGGCAAAAGCCTGGCAGAAGGCAATAGAGAACAAAGAGAAAACTCATCCTACTCATCATACTTGTTGCTATCCCCTTTTCTAGTCTCACCCCAGAAATTAACACTAAGCTAATGCTCAGCACTGATTAGGCTCTGCCTAGAGACAGGGCCCTATGATCTGAGACCACCTTGCACCAGCCCAAGGAAACAAAATCCTGAGACAAAAAGCATCTCCCCTTTTGTTCCTTAGTGCTTCAGTGCAGCTTCTGAAGTCCCTCTGAAAGCTGTCAGGCAGTCTTCACATTCAGCAGTACCTGCCTCTCCATGCCATCCATGCCATGCCATGACTCCTTCTGCCAGCCACACCTCTCCAATGTTCTTACAAACAAATCAGCTCTCAATTCAAGACATGATATTCTGTTTTCCCCACTTTAATAAATACATGTGAATCAAGTTTTTAAAGCAGCCCCCAAGAGCCCTCATTTCACCACAGGGCATGATTAATTCTGCTGAAGAGCAGATGAGAAACAAAGCATATACTTAATTTCAACATAGTTTACTGGAAGGAGGTGTCACATTTTAAGAACAGGATCCACTCATGGTTGAAGACTGAGCTGCTGCAACTTCAGCTATAAGCATTAAGCACATTTGGAAATTCCCTGGCAAAGCTGTTTAAGGAACAGACATTTCCTGTAATTTTCAGAAACATTTTATATCCCCCTCCTCCTTTTTAGCCTGGTGGTAAGGAGGGGAAGAAAGAGAGAGGATACCATATTACCATAAAGTGAAATATGAATGAGCCACCCAAGTTTAAAGTGGAAACTTTAGCTATTTGTGCTTAGGAGAAAGTTTTTTAAAACGTCCTTCATCGTTAAGAGGCCAGGATTTTTCTGCTGACTTTAGAAAAAGAAATATACATCCTTTCAATTAGGGTGAGTTACAGAAGGATATAAACTTGTCTTTATACTTACTTCTGGCAAATAAGAAGTCCTCCAGGCCTTATTCAAATACCTTTTTCTATTTTCCAGAATTAAAAATTGAAGCCTTTTTTTCTCCTCTCTTGCTCAGGGCCTTCCCTAAACCACAGCTAAACAAACCCGACCAGTGGGGTCACGCAGAGCATTCCTCCCACAGCAGACAGCGAGGAGAATCAAGCAAGAGAGAAACCAGGGAGAGATGGAATAGCTAAATGTGACAGCAACCCTCTAAGGACCTCACCACCTTCCTCTTTTTCCCAAAAAATCTAATCCTGTATTAAGTATCTGGTATAAAATTTATAAAGTTTACAGTAAGTTAGAAAATTATTTCAGTTATCTATGTAATCCAAGTCTGAAGAGATCCAATCCAAAGCCACAGCATATAACACATGAATTCACAAACCAAATTAAAACTGAAGGACAGTTGCCTATCCCCAGAAAACACACCACGAGTGCTACTTCCTTCAGCCGTGTACACCAAATGGCAAAGATTGATCATGTAACTGTGAACAATTGTCCACACCTGCCACCCTCTACCAGCAACTGTATGGTAGCTTCCAAAGGCACAAAGAAAACAAAGTAACACAATGAAAAACTTAACGTGTTGAACTAATTCATAAATCTTCATGCTCTCGGAATTCCAGCATATCTTTGCTCTTTGTATGACACGGGTGCTTTATAGCAGAATCTTTCATGACACCAAGGTTTCCATCTCCTACACAAGCTGCATGTTCTGAATTGCCTGTTCTGCAGCCCTGCAGACCAACACAAACAGGTGACTTCTGTATTTTACATGGTCATCGTTCTGCTGAGAAACAGATTAAAAAGAGGAGTGCTCTGAAGAGTAGCGCTAAATAAACATCAAGCACAGCTATTGTAATAGTCCATGCTTCTCCTTTGAAAAGCTAACCATGAAAGAGGGTAAGATGGGACCTCAGAGTCTTCAGATAGTGGTTAACTTTTAAATATAAGGCATTGTGCCTAATGAGAGCCTTTGAGGGGGTGACATCCAAATAATATGGCCCTGCAAATAAGGAGCCAAAAACTAGATTTAAAAAAGGGCAACTCTGATCTGTTTCGTGGTCACTGTACGATAAAAACAGAAGGTGGATCTGAAACCACTGAACAAGGACTAGGATGGATTAAAGACAGAAGATAATGATGGTAATTCTGTTAGGGAAATTAATCAGAATAGCTTCTGGGCAAGGCAGGGATAAATTTCTTGCAGCAGACATTTTATTGACTCTTCTCTCAAATTAAACTGAATGACTGAGTCAATCTCCTTTAAGAACAGAGACTTGTAAACTGCTTGTGTGGTATGGTACAACGTGGGTTAAAACATTCTGGTCTTTCACCCATTTGAGGAAATTACACCAGTTCTCCCGGAAGGCAACATGCACATTCAACCCCTTCACATCAGGGCATGAGAAAGTTTGGAAGGAATTTTTTTTTTTTTTCAACTGTCAACATTAATACTTTGTTTCTTCCTGCTTGTGTTTGAAAATACAGTGCTGCACTGCAGTGCATGCATGTCCTGTCAGCTGTACAGGAAAATATCAACAAGTTAAAAAAATACCTAATAAAACTGTTAATTAAGTCTGTTGTCAAACTCATTTTAAAAGCTCTCTGCATGCTCTAAACAGAATTAATATTGCCACCAGTGTATGCTACATAGTGATAAAAGCATGCAGAAGCATCTTCAGAACGGAGGCTAGGCCAAATAAAACATTGACATTACACATATGTAAGCTCAGCCCTACTCATTACAGCAGTTAAATTTAATTTGGTTTCTCCTTAAATGACATTTTCATGGCAAGAAAACAGAATAGATGGCAGAAAACAGCAAGTCCACAAACATGGTGCAGCCCAGCTATCTTGAAGCAGGAGTAGAAAAGGAAACTTTGAGAAGTATGCCGTACAGCAATGGCTCACAATTAACAGGTGGAAATAAATCAAGTTGTTATACGTTCCCAGAAGTTAAACAGTTGCAGTAATCCTGCTAAGAGGCCTCCCATTCTGGGCTGTTCAGAGCAGTGAGTGGTTCAGGCTATGATATGGAGTGATGGCTGAATAGCAGATGAGGCAGAGAAAACAAATTAACCAACCCCTAGATCCAGATGATTGTGACTCAAATCTCTCACCATGGTGTATGTCTACTGACAGCTCACACTCCGGGAACAGAACATGTTTTCATACCTAATTTGTAACACACAGGTAATTATGATGGCTTGTTTATTGAAATTGCTTTCAAATATTAATTTAATTGACAAGATGGTACCAACAGGGCCTCAGTCGGGAACAGAAGCAAGAGTCATGGTACCTCACTGAACTATGATCCCAGTCATGTGCTCTGGTGTGTCCTTCCCAAAGGATCCCAAATGTTTCTTTGAATTTGAATCATGTTCTACTAGACCTGCAGTGGTGCCAAAGCCACATTTCTAACATGGTAACCACATGGCTGAAAAGAGAAGCCACATACATCTGTACAATGGGAGAAGGAAGGCAGAGGATGACTTCTGTTCCCCAGCTGTGCCTCTTGCATCACTACAAACATTACCACTGAAGGAGAATCACAGAGTCACAAAGTAGTTTGGGTTGGAAGGGACCTTAAAGACCATTTCATTTCAACCCCTTGCCATGGGCAGAGACACCTTCCACTATCCCAGGTTGCTCCAACCTGGCCTTGGACACTTCCAGGGATGGAGCAGCCACAGTTTCTCTGAGCAACCTGTGCCAGGGCCTCACCACCCTCACAGGGAACAATTTCTTCCTAATACCTAAACACACCCTGTCCTCTGTCAGCTTGAAGCCATTCCCCCTTGTCCTATCACTCCATGCCCTTGTAACATCTCTTGTAGGTTCCCTTCAGGTGCTCCTGCCTGATGTAGAGGATGAAAAGTGACCTAACCACAAAATACAGCAATGCCCCATAAGAACAACTGACAAAATACAACCACCATTTTATGTAGTGGGCAAGAACCAAAAGGGACCAGGATTTTTTTAACTTTGAAGGGAAAAAATGCACAATACCAAACCAAGGGAGTAAATTATGTTGCTATTATCTGATAGGCATTTTACTCAAGGACCAGGGTCAACAAGAAATGTTTTATAGGAGCCTCTCTCGGTTTATAACAGAATTTTGAATATCAGAGAAACAAAACATACTCCCTTAAAATACACCCATATTATGCCATTTGATGTGTGCTTACATATATGCACAGCTCTGTACAAATCTATAAATAAGATATTACATTTCTTCAGAATCTGTAGAGGTATTTTGTTTTACATAGTCCTTTAAAAAGGAACCAGAAAGGCATTGACTGTTGTCAAAGTAATCCCAAGCTTGGAGAGCTTATATTTCTGCAATAACTGAAGTAAAATCAACAGAATGGATTAACTTCAGGGCATGCAGAGCCAACTAAAATACTTGGAAAGAAGTTTATCATCTGCAAACTGCAAGATCCTTGTATTTCTTAAGTATTCAGCAACAGAAGAAGCATCAGTTCCTTGTCAACAATCATGGATACATCAATAAATAATACTGATTAGTTTTATAACTTACTCATTCTACATAAATTCCCGCTGATACCATTGGCACATGTTCTGGCAATTTTCAGACAGACTTCCAGTCTGCATGTGAGCAGCCAATAGGAACGACTTGGGATTTGGTAGCAGTCCTGAGGTTTTTACCTCTAGAAACTGATCCTGAAGGATGAAGGTATATGATGGGTGGTCCTTAATCACTTCCTTTATGTGAAAACTGAGGTCAGAGTAGAAAAAGAGCCAAGGAAGGAAGTCTGCAGCACCCCTCAAACACCACCCCCCCACCTTCCTGAACAACTCCTTTAACAGTTTAGAGGGTTAACTTGTAGTTTAAATGAAGTAGTCATTTAGAGGTTGGGATAGAAATAAACAGCTTGCACAAGCAAGATACTGTGCTATTAAGTTTTTATAAGTGACTTAAAAATTAAGTCAGTCTAATTTGTGGCTGATACTTTGTTCTTTCACTACTATGAACTCACAATGATGTCAGTCTCATGTTCAAACATGCCACATTTAGCAGCGCACAGGCTTCCTGAGAGACTCTCTCAACCTTCCTTTGTGCAAAAGGCTTCTGCCAGGTTCTTAGCTCATACTTCACTGACTCAGGCATGCCACTCCAGTTTCAAGGCAGTTACACTGGCTTCCCATCAAATACTGCACAGTTTGGGGTTTTCTTTTCCTTCCTCTTCTATTTTTTAAAATTTTCTCTAACTTTACTAACTAGAAGTTTAAGAATGCATGTCCATATTCAGGTTACCATTTTAGGCCTCACCTTCCTCACGTCATCCAGAAGAGAACCACTCACTAAAAGGTGTGAGAAACAGGTGTTTTTAACTAATTCATCCAAATAACTTCAGTAATTGAAGGGGTCCTACAAAAAAGTCAGGGGAGGGATTTTTACAAGGGCATAAAGTAATAGGACAAGAGAGAATGGCTTCAAACTGAAAGAAGATAGGTTTAGATTAGATATTGAGAAGAAATAGAAACCCTTCCCTGTGAAGGTGATGCCCTGGCACAGGTTGCCCAGGGAAGCTGTGGCTGCCCCATCCCTGGAAGCGTCCAAGGCCAGGTTGGACAGGGAACATTCTCCCAGATAGGCACAATCAGTTTTTTGTGTGAATATCCTCTTAAGATGAGGGCACAAAAATTCTTAGGTGAGAGTAAAGGAAAGCCCTCTAGAAATACAATGGTAGGTAAAAACCAGGTCACTGTTTAAAAACGACCATCTGCAAGTTTGTTCTTAGCAATCCCAGTTCTCACCATTTGACTCAAGTTTGTGCCTGTCAGTAAATATCTATACTAAACATCGACTGCAGTGAAGATGCACACAGTCTATGTTTCCCACTGCAGAGACTTTACCTATAACCACCAAGCTGGAGCAGAAGGAAAAGAGGAAAAAAAGTGGCCATTTTTATGCTGCTAAAGCATTTCCTTGGGGCTACACTATGAGAGATGTAATGCTAGCCCAGGCTCTCTCCCGCCCTCATTCATGAGGTCACGTTTCACAACTTATACAGAAATTTTTATTTGGGTTTTTTTTTGTGGATTTTAAAGTATCATGTCAGTGTGTTCAAACCTGTATTATGTATTCATGGAACAATGCTATTGCATGAACGCTTAATGTGCTTATAAAAGCATCCCACGCTGTCTCAGGAAAAAGCACATCATCCCACAGTCATTTCCAGCACCACAGTAAATCCCAGGTACTTTATGAAAGAAAACAAACAGATGTGGTCCACAAGAACTGCATATCCAACAGATCCCCACTGTTCCTGCTACATCTGGAAGTGCCCAAGGATACAGAAAAGGCAAGTCTTGCAGGGAGAGGTGATATCTTTTAGGAGAGAGGTTAATATGAAGTGATAAGGAGAGGGAGGGCATGAACTCCAGAATGCACAAGCCCTTGCTCACATACAGTGACGTGAAACAGAACCAAACCGTGACACAGAAACAGCAGCCAAGGCTTCCAAAACATCTCCACATCCAGCCTGTCCCTCTTCCCAAACAGGAAAAGAAGTCCAAAGCACATCCCGAAGCATGTCATAAATTACGCAGTGAATCATATTCCTTTTGAAAACTGTCTGGCTGAAGTCACACCACTGGAAATATGTGATAGAAGACAGAAAGAAACCTAAGATAGCCTCAAAGAAAGAACACTCCCCCCATCCAAATTCTTGGAGTTAATACCAAGACAAGAAAACCCTGGAGTCATCATGAAGTTACTAGGTTTTTGGTAGATTTTTCCCATAAACAAACTTTTCCCTGGATTATAAAGTTGTTTATTGGTATTAACTGACACTTGATCTAGCTTTATATTCACTGCATTTTTTCAAGATTTAAGTGAAGCTTGTATTCCTGAAACCTTGCCTGTCTTCTCCAAATAAGTCAGTTGAAACTGAAAAAATTCTCTTTACAAACCCTTCTTGCAGTCTGTTTGAAAAAAGTTTTTATTTTCTGAAAAACTAAACAAACAAAAATCCACCCAAACAAACAAAAAGCCCAGACAAAAACACCTTAGTAAAATTACTTTCCTTTAAAGTATTATCCAGATTACTGAAAAACTTTGACCATTTCCAGTTACAGCTTAAAACTCAGTGCATTCATCAAAATTCTAGAACTAGAAGTTTCATCCTGCAATGCAATGACGAGACAGTAACTTAGGTCTTTTAAAGTGAAATCAAGTTTCTTTTCCTGGAGTTCAAGCTGACTTAGGTTGCAGTGAAAAAGACAGTAGGTGAGATTAAGCATATTTGACAAAGATAGCAAGTGAGATTAAGCACATTTACCTTTATAAAGTCATGACAGAGATAGATGTAGTTGATGTGTTTGTTACCTGGGGTCATTTTGCTCATTTTTTAAACTTTATTTGAATTGCAAAGAAATGTTAGCTGGAACTGGTTTGCCCCAGTTAGGTTCTCCCCAGGAACACTCAGTGGCATGAAAAGCTTAACCCTGGTGCTTTAAACCATAGAGTAAAAGGAGCCAATTCCTACCAACGAACACCAAAAGCATTTCAGATGTGCCGACTAAGGCAAGAAATCTTTCCCAGCAAAGACTTCATCCCTGACTGCAACTGCCCTCTCTGATAGGATTCTAGCACGGGTCAAAATGTGCAGGAAGAGAGCTGAGCACACGCACAGAAGTGGAGGTCACCAGGAAAGGGGGGAAGGAGAAGTGCTCCTCCCACCCTCTTCAGGCTTCTTCCTCTACAGCCACACCACCCAGCTCAAGTCAGAGCAGGAATGCCTGCACCACGTGCTTCCAAAGGCAAGTGATCCACAACCTGGGAGATGGGAAAAATCAAGCACAAATCCAAATAATTCTTTAGAACATCTAGCTACGTTTTAATGTAGATTAGACTACCTTGGAAGAGGCAAAATAAATAAAACCTATGATTTGGAAGAAAATGTATCTAGGCTACCTGTGTCTACAGTGACTATCCAGGACTAAAGCATTCTTCCTAAACTTTTTCTCACCATCAGGTTAAAGCAGAGTCTTGCCAAGGTTTAGCTTTCTGGCACTCTACTGAAAAAGCATAACCACATAAGACCTTACTGAAACCAGCTTTAGGTTTGGCAGGGAGACCACCTGGCATCAAAGGTATGCTTAAGGCCATATCCATGAATTTTAGTGAAAAAGCGAGAGGCTGCAGGTTTTAGGGGTTTTTTAAATGGTTTTGGCAGCTAAAGTATTCTGATATTCCATGCATGCTTTGATGCAGGGAGAACATGCAGGGAAATTGCTTAAATCTAAGACTCATGAACTACCTCTGAGCCAAACCACCAGTGTGGTGCTCAAGCCAGCCTTGATAAAAAGGAGGGTTTATTTATGCAAGTTCACCTCGTGGCACAGCTACGGAGCTTTCCATACCCAAGCTAAACCTTTCCTCCATGGCAATCCATAGTGTAGGGCAGATGGACTAGGCTGAGCATCTCCAGCTGCACTGTCCCAGACTGCCACATCCAGAATGATTTGTTCAGCAATTGCTGCCACTACTACAGTACCAAACACTGGACAAGGCAGAGATCTCTCAGCTTGTGTTATTACTCCTGCTCAGATACACAAAGAGTGTAAGGGATGGAAAATAAACTTGCCACCAGCACAAACAGGTCGCTGCAGACAGCGGGGGCTGTGTATGGAATTGAGTGAGAAGTGTGCTGGAATAACTGAAGGAGAGGAAAAATACCCTAGTGCTCCAAGAAGATGAACCCAGCCACCAGAAACTAATCTATAAAATGTACAGTATTCCCCAGGAGGTGATACACCTTTGGCTTTAAACAAAGTATGTGCTGCTTGGATGGGAAAAGGGAACTTGGCCACATAGAATTCTCGCTCCACTGGTATAAATGGATGGTGGCTGGGCATGAAGGTCCAAAGTCCTGCTGCACAGTCTGAAGTACAGTATTGTCCCATATGCTGGACTGCCATGGATTTTTGTGTTTGAGGTAAAATTCAAGTCAAAAATGCCTTTCAGCACAGGTCTGTGGAGTCAGGTATGAGCCAGCCCCAGAGTGATGATTGCTCACAGTCTCAGCACAGCATCCTTGTTCTTACACAGCACAATAGGGACACTCATCACATGAGCACCTTCCTCGGGGCTGTTCACTCAATCAAGGAGTAATTATTTAACCGCAATCCCATCTCCTTTGCATTCCCGTTAAAGACAATCTTATGCAAAAAGGTAAGAGCTTGGCTATGAGTCCTTGGCCCAAACATCCTCCTGCCAGTGCTGTACTGCTTGCCAAGCCCTCACTGTTTGTACTTCAGAAGTTTGCAGCAGACAGACTGTGCCAAATCCAAAGAACTTTGTCATTAAAAGAAAAAACTAACAGTAGCAAGTGCTCTCCATGCTTTGCTAATCTTGTCAAACTGTACAGACAATTACAGTTAATAAAAGTATTCTTAGGAAGCTTAATGACAACTTTAGAGCCAGAGCAACTCTGCTTCAGGTAGACTGGTATGAAGAAAGCAGCAGGGAAGAAACTGTGTCTTGCTGTACCTTTAGCCCTTCACAAACAAGAAAAGGACTCCCCAGGGAAACTGCCCTACTTCAGATAGCAATTTAAGTAGTACAGATCTACCCTGGAACATCAGCTTCTCTCTCTGCCTGCCCAATGAAAATACCTTTGCTACCAGCATCTGAGCTTGAAACCACAGAAAAAGCATAATCCTTCTCTATATGAGCTACTTAAAAGCATTTGAGGTCTTTCTTCCAAAAGGAATAAACAGACAGAGTTCACCAGCGCCAAGAAGAACATCTGAAAAAACACTCACCCTGTCCCAACTCAACAAAGATAGAGATGTGCAGTAAAATGGCCTGCTCCACTACACTTGGCACCTACTACTGCATTTAACACCTACAACTTAAAGCAGTGGCTCTCAGACAGGGCAATGAATAGTCTAGATAAGTATCTTTTAAGATGTCTAGCTTGAAAAAAATCATAGTCATATCCAAAATTCTTTTGGTGAACAACTGACATCAAGTGAAAGATTTACTGACTTAAAACTCATGTTTCTTTTTAGGGATAAATGATCACAGAGGACCAGACTAAGAATTTGAATATGGGTGCCTTCTTTTTGTATTTTTAAGGCATGGTCAAATCCTCCTGAGGCCTTTCACAGGCTGTATATCCATCCAGCAACGCTAAAGGCAATTCCCATGGTACTCCACCCAACCCCTGCCTTTTTCAGACATTCAAATACATTCAGGTCTATCCCCGAGAAAGCTTTTCTAAGGAGCAAGTTCCGTGTCTGAACCCAGCAATTAGAGTACCAGCAGTTTCAGACACAGACAAAATTGCAAAATCCACCTCTAGACTACTGATGCCCCAAGCAGGAATGGTGATGCATCCACCATGGCAGAAGCATTTGGAACTTCACAGAGAGAGCAGCCTGGAGGTAACAGTGCCATCAGGTTTGCTGAGATAGGCATCTTCTGACTGTCTCACAACAATTAAGAAAACCTTAAAGTTAAATAATTACGGAGAAGAGCAATGCTGGGCCACCTTTTATGATTCACAGTTTCAAGTAAACCATAAAGAACAAGAGATTAAGCCTCCTGGAAGGTCTGGTAATTTTGTTACCCTATTTATTTTGTCATCATGATCCACTGTGATTTGATTTTAATTTTTTAATCCCAAGGAGTTATTTAATCTGCTATAAAACTATAAATATAGCTAAATTGTTTGAGGTTGACATCCTCACTAAGAGATAAATAAATCTGTGGCATCATATACAAACTGTTCAGTGAACACCCAGCATTACATATTAGTACCTGAAAAGACACAGTCACATCCGAAAGTCCAATCAGAAGACTCGGCCATTTGTTGTAGCTTTGAGTTTTCAAGAAAACCAACACCCTGAAAATAAATCTCCATTCAACACACATCATGTGCACGAAGTTCCCAAGATAACACAGCAACAACAGTGGTCAAGGGATTTGTCCTGATAGAGAAGAAACAACTTTACATGTAATGTTTTAGGGATTGCCAGGAACCATCAGGTGTAAACCAATCACCGTGACAGCTCAGCTCATCTCAGACTGGTGTCTCAAAATTTAGCTCTGTTAAAACCTCTACAGCAAACCTAATCATACGTTAAGAAAACCAGTAGTGCTTGTAATACAGTCTCAAAAGAAAAAAAAGACCAGAAGTTACAGAAAAAAATGTGGGTTTCTTTGTTAAAGACTTACTTTGAAAATGTCATCTTGTGCATGCCAACTGCTGGCATCATAAACAAAAATTAATTCTTGCTTTTAACAGAAGTAACTGAAAAGACAGGCAATTTAAGATGTCATTACACTTTCTCCTGGATTTTAACCACCACACATTGCAATAAAAGCAGTGACAGAAAGAAAACATGATTAACTGATGGCCGGTCTAGAAAAATGCGGCACTAGGTAATGGTTTCACCTTCAAATCAAGTCAGTGCATGTTTAGAAAATTTCCAGTAGCCTCCTGAAGGAATTCAACTACCTGCTGCAGCCAACAGGCTCCCCTTTTTCAGTTTTCTACTCTTACACCATCTTACATGATGGATTTCTCCCCATACTTCTACATTGAAGTCAGAGTTCTTCTTATTTTTCTACTTCATCCTAAGACACTTCAAACCATGCAGAAGGATGAGAAATGCTCACGTAGGCACATGATCTCTTCTCTAGTAGCACAGAAATGCTTCTTTTTGCCTTAACAATGCTGCTCACACCTATACACTGCAGCAAATGTAATTTTTGAGACCTGTTCTTTGACCGGATGCATCTTTATTTTCTTCTTAAGCCATATAACACAACATGAGACCACCACCTGTGTCACACTCCCTCCAAACCACTGTTTGCTGAACTGTCTCCAAGGACTTTGGTGTCAGTACTAAGACTATTTGTGCTGACCAGAACTTCCTAGGTGAACACTTTGCTTCTGGGACCACCGAACACAGCAGTCCATGGTCTGTGATTGGCCTCCTGGGTTCTGTAATAAATCTCTTTAATACTGCATGGAAGGGATACTCTAAAAGAAGTGTACGCTAAGTAAAAATAAGCTGTGTCTTTGGTTTTACATGCCAAAGCAAACAAGATTAGTACTCCACAAAGAAAATAACCAAGTTATTTACCACTTTGGAGTTTTACCAAGTATGTGATACAACCAAGCTAAAGCTGAGGATTTTAGGATATTTTCATTACAACTTGTTTTTGAATAATTTGGTATCAAGACAGCACTGATTTTGGAGAAAAAAGATGCAAGCTCCAATACGTTTTCTCTGCTTCTGGAGCAAAACTTCTTAATCATTCCTTCTCACAACAGTGATCAAAATAAGATGAAGAAACAAGTATTTTGATAGCAAGGCCTCTGTGTTCAGCATTTCATAACACTTTGTGGCTGTAGAGATGCTGTGTCATTCCGGACAGAGTGTATCTCAAAATGGAAACCTCTCCAGAAGGAATTTAGAGGATCATGCTCCCTCAATGAAATGAACACAGCTGAAACAGAAACAGAGTCCACTCTAGTGTAGCCAGCCTTCCTTAGTTCCATTGCTGAAATGGCACTGAAGTCAACTGAAGCCCTCTGTACACAAGGAACCATAAGTTGCCATGAACACTGATGAGGAAAAGCCTTCTCCTAGGGGAAAATAAAAACAAACCAATCCCCAAGAGAGTCCGTCAGGGGAGGAAGGGAGGAACAACAGGAAGGAGGAAGAAATCACTACGAATCTGGCATCTTTAATTCAGAAAAACATCAGAGCTCTTGCAATTCCCACAAACTAAACAAGGAATCACAGTTACTGTGGAAAAGGGGGAAGAGCCCAGCCAATTCTGTTTAGAGAAGGAAGTAAGGGAAATACCATGCCAAGCGCAAGAGGAATTTAATTTGATGGAGAATCTACATTTCAATTTAGCCATTGAACCACTGCAGGTCATGCCAAGGGACATTTTTTGTTCTGGGTTTGTTCTCTACCTGGCAATAGGAAAATAAGCTTTTCCCCTGCTCCTCACGAGAAGAATCTTACAATATGTTATATGGAAATATAGAAAGGCAGGTCACTGTTTGCATCAGCTCACTGCTGAATGACAGTGCCCATAACACAACCAGTTCACCACACTCCTGGAAGAGCTCCCACCAGAACCCCTGCCATGCTGCTGTGCTTCAGAAATGGTGGTTAAGACACCACAGATTGGTCCAAAAGATCCTCAATTCAAGGAGGGAGAGGAAATGAAAAGCTGCGTGTTTAGCTCCCAGCTGAGTCTGGAAGTTGTGGAAGGTATACATACCACTTCACAAGGAAAGGGAACAGGAAGCCATGAAAGAAAAGAGTCATTATGTTGAAATGGTAACATTTTCGTGAGGTTACACAGGCCAAATGAGCATATCGCAGAAAAATGTGAATCAAAGCCTCGGTAAAGAAACAGAAAGCAGTATAAGTAACAGCAGATAGAAAAAAAAGGAAAAAAAAAAACAAAAACTTTTAAGAATGGAAAGTGTCAGATAAAAGAAAAATCCTAAGAGCTGATGCACAAAAATTGAAGAGTGTAATTAAATTTGATGTTAGCAACTGTATAATAATAACAACTGAGAAAGCAAAAACAGGTTTCTTTGCAAGGGCCTCTCCTGCACAGGGTGCTGGCAAAAGGTAAATTCAAGATGGATTAAGTCAGGACTGACACAGCAGAAGAAGAGGGAAAAAAATGTACTAACTAGGAATAAGCCACCATGTTCTCAACACTTATGAGGGGATTAAGTATTTAAGGGTTGAGCAGAAAATAGAAATATGCAATGGTCACTAAAGCAAGCTACTTCAGCATAGGTACAAAGTGTTTGTAGAAAGTGCTATGCATCACAGAAAAGAAGGAAAAGACAGACAGAAAGATTGCAAAACTTCAGTACCAGAACAAGTAAGTTAAAAGCAGCCACACGAAGCCCCCAACAGACCTTATGACAGGCACAAAGGAGGATATGGCAAGAAATTAGGGAGAACCCAGAACCACCCTTCTCTCCCAAACCCACCATTAAATTTGCTCATGTGTCTTTGAGCATGTCAACTCCATCGCTTGAAGGGATTTTATGTGGAATTTCTAGAAAGCTCACTTTGAAGTCTATAGGAAAAAGTTTTTTTAAAAAAATCTAAATTTTAAGATAAATGTAGTATTTACAACCATATGCACCCATTCCCTACCTGAGGAGATGGGAAAAAACCTTCAGAGGAGTAGCAGAGGGGAAAAAAAACCCCCAAATTGATGTGTCTGTTGATAGTAACAACATTGGATGAAGCCATTGGGAATTAACCACTTTAGATTTGCATTTGGAGGGCAGAACTGTGCTGACATGACAGACAGGCTACTTTAGTTGACTGGTTTGCACAAACCCACATGCAAATGTGGCACAAGTCAGCAAAATGCAGTCTTCATGGTCTGGCAGGGGAAAAAAAAAAAAGTCTCTTCCCTGAATGACAAAAGCCTTCAGCTGACAAAATGTCACCAGTAACATGACTAGTCCCAATGTGCTGTAGGGATGGCAGGTTCACCAGTAGGATGTTCTGGATTCCCATCTGCACAAGACAGGATCTTCTGCAACACCATCTCTTCCAGCGTGGATGCCATCCCACTAGAGCAGTGCCATACAGCGCCTGGAGCTCTGCAGAGCTCCAGCTGAACCTGCAGAATCGTTTTACTCCGGGCAGGACTCCAAGAACAAGATCCTGGCATCACTATGCTATTACTTAGAGTAAATGTAAGGAACACTCAAAACCCCCAAATGACTGAGATTGAAACTATATAAAAATACAGCATTAGGATTAAAAAGAAATCAGACACCACCACTTGAAAAGGAATGGGAGTGCTAAATGTAGTTGTAGGTTTAATCAACACTTCCCCCAGAACAGTGGGCAGAGATGACACAAGCTATTAACAAGTGAGAAAAATGACAACTCTGAACACACTGGCACCATTTAAATTAATATGAGAAGGAAAAAAAAAAACAAACCCAGGGTAAAAAAATGAATAGACATTACTAGCTATCCATTCTCAAAGCAGAAAGATTTTTCATTTTACCAAACAAGTATGATATAAAAGAAATGCTTTCAAGTTTCCAGTGGGAAGAGGTTTTTATTTCACTTTCCTTTGAAAGACCAAGTAATGAATATGCTTGTGCTTTCTGATCAGACAGATACACCATAACATACCAAATGTACAAAATTTACCTGCCTACTTCGGAAAGCTATGACCACTAAAACTACCTACTACAGTATCCAGATTTTCTCAATTCATTATTCCTAGAAAGAGCCTAAGAAGCCTTATCATCTGCAAAGCTATTTTGTTCTGCTTGCTAATTAATTGCTTTTCTTATCATATAAGCCATCAAAAAAACAAAAAGAAGAGTCACATTGAGTGAAAGCTTTATAAGATATAAGCTGCTCTGAAGAGAGTTTATAGGTACATATACACATGTGCATGTTCATGTACACGGTTTGTGTGTGGGTGTATACACGAAAACACACATACATATATGTCTATGTCCTGGCCATGTTTTAGAGCAAAAGCAGCCTGACAGAACCCAAGCTCTAAACTTGTCAGGTGGCAGACAAGAGTTTCCAACGGAGCACAAATCTCCTGGAGCCCTGGGAAGCCAAGCCAAGCCAACTTGAATGCACAGTGGCAAACAATCAGCTTAATAGCCAGAATCAATGGCTCCAGCCTTGGTTTCCAGTGGGTAAATCCATGTCATGAATATACTTCTTGCTTCCTCTGCCTAAGACAAGCTTGAGGGGGTACATACCACGGCAGCTTAAAACAAGCAAAGTCAGGACTGCCAGTGAGCACCCGAGGCCCTCATGCCAGCTCACACGTTAATCCAGCGAGCTGACTCAAAGAGCTACATCAGTCACAAACCAACTGGACAACCAAGTAGAATAAAAAATGCAGCAGTAAACCACAGCCAGACAATCTTCAAGCATTTCTGGTTCCCAGCTCTGGCTCGCTGTGGGATCCTGACAGCCATTAAAAGAGTGAGTTTGAAAAGACAGTGGCTGGGAAGACAAGAAAGAATCTCAGTATCTGCAAAGCTTTGGTATTACTTGCCTCAGAAATGCACTCTGTGCTATCCTCATGTGAGAGAGAGAACTCCACTACTTTCAGCAGATCCATGCTAATGCTCTCTAATTCCACTTTTACTGTGACTGAACCCACTTCTTTTGATCAACAAGGGTAATAGCCAGTTGGGCAGAACACTGAAGAAAAGAAAAGACAGTCTACAAAGTATTTTACTTCTAAGATTTTAAGAAGGTAGGTAATTTAAGGTCTGGCAAACAACCACCTAGAGTCTATGGAGCAAACAGTATGATGGATTTTTGGTCTGCTTCAAACCAAACACAAAGAAAATAGGCTACTTGTGAGTTTATTCCCTGACTTGGCCTTGAGTGAAGTATGAACAGTCATACAAACTACCCTAAGCAGCAGGGTAGTTTGCAGCTACAGGCAGAGGGACTGGGTCAAGCAGCCAGACATGGTAACCTTTCCTACGCACCCAGCTGGAAAAAGACACTTTGTCAATAGTCTTTAGCTGCTGTTCTTCTGCTTTGTGTATTTAGGTTAAGGGTCCTTGGGGCCCTGACTGCTTGTACTTACAAAGCGCCCCCATCAATGGCAGCACTTAGTATAACCCCAAAACGTTAGAAGACAAACAGCAAGGGCCTGGGGGAGCTGGCACATTTGTACCTACAATGTATTTAGAGGATATCAGCCTCTTGTACTCAACATATTCTAGAAGTAAACACAGAATTTGCCAAATTTTTTCTTCAACCTAAGTTTCTCTCTTGTCTAGAATAACTCCATACATACCAGATCTTAAAAGTGCCAACAATAAATTACTAACAGCATGAAGAAAAACAGCAACTCACAACAGAAGTATTCAGACAGATCATTTTCCACACTTCTTCCCATCCTCTCAGTTGCACTGAAAGACATGTCTTTATGTGGACTCAGGAGCATGCTATTTGAAGCTTAAGCCTGTGAACCTTAAAAATTTTCAACATGAAAATATGGTCTATAACGAAAAGTTTTGAAATCAACTCATTCTTAAATATTTATAAATCTCTAGTGATAAAGACCAAATATACAAACCCACACAATGTTATTTTCTCAAAAGCCACCACATAATCTCACACATTTCTAGTTTTTAAGGTGTATCTTCAGTTACACAAATTATAAATCAAAAAAACTGTTTAACAATCTTCAGAAGATATTTTCTATACATACAAATAGCACTTACTACTGTGAACCTATTAGAAATTACACTTTTCCTGTACTTCCTACAACTTGTCATTAGACTTTACTTAGACAGCCTGTCAAAAAGACTTCTCCTCATACACACAGAAAATAACTCTTCCCTTATCTATTCCTACAAGCCTAGCACTATCAACCAAAGTGGAATGATCCTACTCTGTTGTCAGACGGAACAGACATTAGAATTACAGTTTGTGATTTAAATGAAATGTCATTTTCATGTGCAACTAGTGCAGAACTTTTCTTCCTTCTTAAAAATGCTTTTAATCTCTGTTAACTCTACCTTTTTCTTTTCTTTTTCCTTTATTTAACCTACATAGGTATATTTTCACAACATCTGATCAATACCTCTTCTTTCTATTGGGCCCTGTCCTTTCTCTCTCTCCAGTTCTTTTCCTCACACACATCCTCCTTTTCTAGCATTTTCACTATGAGAGAAGTTGACCTTTATAGAACACAGCTTTTGAAACTGGATAAACTGTTTGAAACTTCAGCTTGAGAAAGTGATAAGCCTGAGTATTTTTCCACTGTAGTGCAATTTAATTGCATTTTGAGTAAAAGCAGAAGGATCACAGCTCTGTCCACAGACATCAGAAAATAGAACTACATTTCAAGTTAACCGTCTAAACATAAATCAGAACAAAATGTGCAGAATTTGGAATTCAAGGAAGCCCATTTTACTGCTGTTGGAGAAGCTGAAGGATGTGGCTACACGTTGGTGGTTCAACTTCTTTATCTACACCTTGTCCCAAAGCAGCTGATCTACTTGACACCCATCCCACTTCACCTCAAAGAAAGAGTAATGCTATTTTCTGCCAATGGAGAGACTACTCCAGCTGTGCTTTCATGTACAACTGACATGTGAAAGGGAGAGACATTTCAAGGAGGAAGTTAGGCTTGTATATTCTCATTTTACTACATAAATTACAAAAACAGGTAAATAAGTAATAAATAGCTAAGTAAGCATAAGGTATGACTGTATAGAAAAGCAGTACCACAAGCTGAGCCAAATACTAAGCACTCAATAGAAATGCCTTACTTTGGTGGATATAACATGAAGATTTTTGTAAGTGCGCTTAATAATTCAGTTAAGCAAAGATATATAAAAATGCTACTACTGGATATCTACTTATCTACTCCAGTATCAGGCAGGTTCTAGGTCAGGGAAAAGGCATAGTAGGTGATGTCTCCTTTTTCCTTAAGATCTCTAATATCTACCTTATACTGAAAGGTTTGTTTTCTTTCTTTTTTAAATTTTTTTAACCAAAATTGAACTGAAGATCACATGTCATTACTGAGATATGTATGTGTGTATATATATATATATGTGTATATGCTGAGCATGTACATACACAAAAACTTATATGCCCAACATTCCTCACAAGTTAATTCATGACAAATTATTGGCTTTGAAATACTAAAATACTTAAACCATCAATACAGTCTTACATTTTTTTAAATTATTCATCATGCCATGAAAGCCATTCTTCTGCCAAAGTAGACAGCCTCTTTCAGGGGAAAGGGGGAAGGAAAATAAAATGGAAAAAAAGTGGGAAAACCACTATCAAAGGGCTTGGCAGCATTTAAAATTTCCCAAAACAACCAATCTCTCTAAGCCAGCATTTGCTAACAGTGTCACTGTATCCAGCTTTTTTCTGTGCCTACCACTAAGCAGCATATTCAAAGAGATAGGCCCAAAGCCTTCTGCAAGGCCAAGACCTGAACCTTTACCACGAAGCAGTCCCCTCTTCCTATCCACCCACCTCCCCTACTGCATTACCTCCTTATTGCTGACTTAAACAGTAGACAAAGTCAGTGACTGAAAAGAACATTCTACCTATTTTAATGCTAAATCTTAAAAATCCTCACCATGACTCAGTTAGAAAGATTAGATGATCATTGGTTGAACCCTCAATATCAAGTAAGTAGAAGAAAGATTTAGTGTTAAACTGCAGCTGTATTTTCACTTAGCTATGCAGACATTTCATAGTCACTTTGCCATACTGACTTATGTCTGGGAGTTTGAATAAAAATAGCTAATATGCTTGCTTGTTACACCATGAAATAAAGTGCACAAAGCAATTGCCAGGACTGGTTTTGCCCATGGAACGCAATGGTCATTAATAGCTTGTATGTGCAGAAGGCTGTCAGAGGAGCAATGTGCCTGTGCTTCCTCCACAGATTTCTATAGGTTTAACCATAGATGAGGCAGCAGGGAGAAATGCACCACACATTTCCTCATTTCACAACAGGTCATGCCTGCAGGAGAGCTGGCAAGTGATGCAAGCCTCAGTGGCAGAAAAATAGTCAAATCCTGTAAATTTGCGGGGGTGGAATGATGTGTGTCTCTTCATGGAAACAGTATATTGGGAAAATGTGCAATGACAGTAATAGTTAATCATTATTTCACCACTTTCTTTTAATGTCCTGACACTGCTGTCCAGTATTTTGGAGATTTGAACTTGTACTCCTGTTCTTTTTCATCCCTGTTTTTCTTGAAGGAGATAAATTTCTTTCACTAATATTTAGACAGGAAACAGCCAACAAATGGACTACTCATACAATCATGTCTGGGCTGGGTAGGCAATTTTTCAGGCATCTTCAAATAGGTCTACCTGGAAATCCCAGCAGACAGTGAAGTGAGCCACACTGAGGAAACAGGCTTTGTCACCTGGATGGTAATCACACATGGATCTGTATCTATGACTATTAAAAGTGTGGCCTTCTTTCCCTAACATTATGAATTATCTAACAAGCAGAACAGAGCACTGAGAAGCTGACAGAATGCCCACACTGTCAGTCATGAGAAGTCAAGGATTTTCAGCAGCTGGACAAGAGATTCATTCCACCAACCAGGAAAATCAGACCTATTCAGCAGAAAAGTTACATGAAAGAAAAATCAAAACAAAAAAGTGAGATTTTGAGAAGCAAACAAGGTAGCAGCATATAGTACAACTATAAGCAGCTCTCTTAGCTTTATTAGACTTCATCATAAGTCAGAGGACTTACAACTTACTTAGGGGACTAGTCAGGAGAACATGAAGTTTACCAGCTCTCATAAGGACAGTGCCCATCTGCCTTTAGCTGCCCATCTTCCTGAGACACAGGACTATAAACATACAGATCAGTCATTGGAGATTACCCTTCTTCAGCGAGGCCTCTCAACACACACTGTGTAAAATTTGGAGAGCTTTTAGGAAACTGACATGGGAGTAGCCTGGGAGAAAAGGGAAGAAAGTTCAGGGTACTCCTGCTAGGAGAAGAGACTTACCATCAATGCAGAACTCCAAGCAGACTATGAGAAGAGAGTCTTCCACAGCCTATCCTCAGTTTGGAGCACACCTGCCTTAAACACAAGGTCTTCTGACAGGTGGAGGGAGCCCTCCTAAAATGCTGACACCATTTACATTCTGCTGATCTGGATTCAGTCTATTGCATATTTTGAAACTTATTAGAACCCAACAACGTGTCAACCCAATGCACTAGGATTACCACTGTACTCCTTTGCTGCAATATTTTTCTTCTTGCTTAAAAACTGGCAAACCAAGCTGTGGAAACCCAGCTGAAGCTTATTCTGTTTGCTCCCCAGCTGTTCTTAGTAAGATCCTCTACCTAAATTCTCTCAGTTTGGAAGGGCATTTCTGAGTATGATGGCATTAGAAGAACGACACATAACACAAAGTTTCTTCCCTCCCAGTTTTCCAGAGTTTGAACAGACTCCCATGGAAGTCAGGGAGAACAAAGCTGGAAAGCAAGGGAAAACACTGTGTCCCAAGAATGTATTTTCAAGTAGGGAGGTATGAAACCCCAACACCTAAGCACTTGTAACAAAACACCTGTGGGAACTGGATAGGTGATAGGTGCTATACATATAACAGGTAGCATTAATAGAATGAGTGGAAAGTAATCCCATACCTGTTCTTCAGGTGATTTCAAACCGCCTCTGACATTAAGGCTTGTTTCAGTAGCAGGATGGCTGAGAGGAGCCCTGTGAAGTGTAGTTCAGACTTTTTGCATGGATTTGTAAGATGGTGTTTAGAAGATGGGTGCCTGCCCTGCTTGAGGGACTGCACAAACTTAGTGAAATATGCATTATGGACAAAGGCATATCACTGCAAGGATTATCTTGCAGGTAAAAACCCAAGTTCTGGCATGGGATTTGAGTCTACAAAGTCTGGGGTGAATGATTCTTACAGCTAGCAATCAAGAAGCAAAAACAGCACGTGGGTTATTAAAAAAGTGTGGCATTTTATATCCCTAACACTATGAACTATTCAGCCTAAACAGAACTGTAAAGCCTAAACGTGCTTTACTAGGGGTTCAGTAGGAGCAAAATGCAGCACTGAATCAATTTTACCCGGAATAGTGTGGGAGGAGGAAGAGTTCCTTTCCTATTTTGAGAGCAACATCTATGCTACACATGCAGAGCCAAAGCCTTCTAATCCAGCAGGCTGAATACATACTAGTTATTCAAACTCAAGAACGTGTGCATAAAAGGAATTTCATACAATTAGTCCCCGTTGTCCTCCTCAGTTTATGCTCTCTGTGAAGTTCTCATTCCAGTGTTGCTACATTACACACTCAGACCCATCTTTCTGCCTCCCACACTGCCTTCAGTAATGTAAAAACATTAGACAAGCAGGCAGGGATATGTAAAAAGAGAGTGTCTGTACAGCCACTGATCTATCAGTCAACATAGACTGATCTATCAGTCTATTTAGTCAACAGGCTCAATTCATAAATCATTTTAGTAAAGCAAAAATCAAGTGAAGCAGAATGAAAATGGATAATGCTATTTCAGTCTCAATATCAGAAAATGTGTCCATTTTCTGCCGAACTAATGTAATGGAACACAGTTACACTAGGATTTTATGAATACTTTTTTTCATATTATTTTACCAAACCATCACTCCGACTAGTGTGTAAAAAGATCTTATGGAGAAAAAAATTACATTTATTCTCAAGTAATGAAAGCTTCCGCACATCTCTACTTTTGTATCTTTATTTGCTAAACAAATGATAGAAGTTTGCATCTTCAGCTTGAAAGCGAAGAAGAGCGCAAATGTACCTGAAGAGGTCTGTGCAAGGAACTGATCATAGTGTATGAGGAACAGTGTGAAAACTCACACGGCACAGGGAAAAATTAGTTCCAAAAACACACTTAGACAATCTGTGTAAGTCACTGGCAACATAAGTATCATATTGTAACCAGGAGAGAGCAGAGATAACTAAACTCCCCTCAAAGAAGAACCTTGTTACGGGAGTTCCTTTCATACCTTCCAGCTTCAGACAGTGAAAGCACAGAAAAGCAGCACCACGGGAGCTTGGGAATGACCCCACTGAATCCCCGCGGTCCCACCGGAAACCTCCCATCACTGAAACAACACTCTTCCCCCTCTTTCCTAGCTTGCCCAATTATTAATTTCAGTGGGGTTTTTTTCAGCTGCCGGAGCATTTCATAAGGACACAACATGGAAGGCTGCCAGCCTTCCCATAGCCAGCTCCGAGTAGGACACTCTTGGCTCAGCAGCAGACCACATAGCTCAGCAGAAGGAAACACAGGGCCTTGAACTCATGCCCATCTTGGCTCTTGCCCTCCATACACACACCCTCCATGCAGGTCTGCTCTGAGTCCTGAGCAGTAATTCACTGGTGCCCAACACCATCTCCACTGGAGCCCAGTGGTACCTGCCAGCAGGCCCTACCCATGGGCAAACCAAGAACTGCTCAGGTTAAAGCTAGGCACACCTAGAAGTTAAGATGCCAAACTTGACCATTAATATCTATTTTTCTCTTCCTTCGGGTGTTATGGGAACTTAGAGAGTAACTATAATAGAGATTTGCTGTTTGGAGCTGACGAGACAGCACCAATGTAAAGATCACACACGGTGGAGCAAGGAAGTGAAGTAGTGATACAAGCTGCCCTGTTGCCATGCCTGTCCTCAGACAGCAGGAATACTGCAGGAGCACTGGGCATCCATCCCAGCCTACTCCCTTGCTCCAGAGGCAGTCTGACCTCCATTGGCTTTAGTATTGGGGTAAGGATACTTACTATAGTGATAAATTCCTGGGGATAGGGTCCCCTAAATTAACAACTACGAAGCAGCCTGAACTTAGCGTTCACTTCACCTTCTTGAAAATGACCCCTGGTCTTCAGTCAATTAATAGCTTTAGTCCACAACAAGATCCTGACCCATACCACAAGGCCCAGCCATCACCTGTGGCTTTTGATTTGTGCAGATAGTAGAGGCCATGTATGCAACTGGAAGCTCTAAAGGATGATACACTACCATTTGTTTATGAGGGGGATATAAATAAACCACAGAAATATTAGTGATAGCGACATGTACTTCTCGGTATCTAAAATATTCTACAGAAATCCTCCATGTCACAATGCTCATTCTGGATGCAATCCCTAAGGAATTGTAGAGAATTGACACATTAGGGACATGCTTCTTCTATTACCAAGAAAATCAGCTTCTTGAAAATTCTTAAATAATCAAGGATGTAGCATTACACAACCGTGCACAAAATACTACAAGATTGCAAGAAGCATTTAGTCACTATCATAACAAATCCAGAGAGGCAGATTCAGTGGAGTCACAGACCAAACCCATGTTTCTTTCAAAGGCTGAAAAAAAATGTGGAAAAGAAAAAGGAAGGGATGTGTCAATCCTTCCAAACCTCATCCTTTGACAGTAACTACTCTATGCCATCTGGCTATTAAGGACTGTCAGCACTTGAGGAATATCCATGGTGCTTTCCTGACTGCTTCTACAGAAGGGAAAAAGAAATGTCCTAGAAAATTCAGGCGACATACTACAAAGTGAAAGCTATCATCCTGCTGCCTCCTTTTTCTTGGGGGGAAAAAGTGCTTCAGCCGTACTTACTGTATTTCTTAGCAAAACTGTATTTTGAAAACAGTGAATATTGCTGAATCAGTGTGAAGATTATGGCACTGAACTTTAAAAACCCAGGTGACGGAGAAAGCCCTCACTCTGCACACATCTCTTGCTACCCCAATGTGTTGGAGCAGAGCTTACTTGAAGATAAATGCAAGTAACAGAAATCAACATCTAACTTGGCTGTTTGACATTTCTTAGGAAGGCTGAGAAGAGCCTGAATTTAGCCCCTGAGGGCTTGGAAGGCCTATGTGAATCTCTCATCTGATAGGCAGAAGAGTGACTGGCCCATCTCACATCCAGTTTCCAGTGACTCCGTATGGCCTCACTGCCCCTGTGAGCAGCAGCACAGAGCTCGCAGGGCAGAGTCGATTTGCCAAGGAAGGTGCACAGGCACATGGCAGATCCAACCACAACTCCTCCCACGGGCTGAGTGAGGGCTGGCACCCCGCCGGGGCTGGCTTGGGAGACAGAGCTCCCAGCGAAATCCATTTAACACATTCCTGCACAGCTTCTGCCGACACCGTCCCTATGGTCAGGCCAAGCTAAAAGCAAACACCCCTGCCTGGCCAGCTGTCTTTGCTGGAAGAAGAGCGTGCATTTTTACAGAAACAAAGATAACTGAGCTCGCTATCTTCTACAGAAGCTTTTCTGGTATGATTTTGTTCCATTACATCTGCTTGGGTAGCTAACAAAAGCAGATCTACTGGAGCAGGAATGTACTCAGGTATCTTTATACGACATGTTATGTTTTTAAATGCTTGGTTTGTTTTTCTGGACCTTTCCATATGTATTAAACCACAGCAAAAAAAAAGCATTTTGAAGCTACCATTTGTAGCACAGGAACTGACACATTCTCTGCTGCTTTTATGTATCTGTTCACTTGAAAAGGGTCTTTTAAATTCTGTATTAGGATTTACCAAAGCACTACTGTATTAAACAAACAAAACAAGTGGAACTTACTACAACTCAGATATTTCTTATAGATTCCATCCTCAAAATATTAATAAGCATACTCAGTAAATGCAAGATTTTCTTGTATCACTATTCTTTGTATCTTTTGTCATTAAAAATGAAAGCTAAAAATACATGTACACCTCCCTGCTGCATACTTCACTCCACATTCAAGCAGAAACTCCCAGACAACCAACATAAACAACTGTGATGAATGTTTCAATCTCCAATGGGCAGTGGGATGAACACCATAAAAAGAAATTAGGACTTACTATTTTTTCACCTCCCTCAAAACACAAGAGTCTAAACCAACTCCTGTTTGGTCAGTTGTGACTTTGTAAACTCTGTATCTACCAAACCACACACTGCCAGGAATAGCATAAATCTCAGAGCAAGGATTACAAAATCATTCTGGGGTTTTGGTTGGGGTTTCTCTTTTAAGAACCCCAACACACATCCTTGCAAAGAGAAACAGTTCAATCTGCTTTAAGATTACAAAACTAGCACAGATCTATTTATTCTGCTGGGTATACACCGAATGTTTGAACAAAAAAAGTTAGTCATAGGTCAGACAATACAGATCGCTATCACTACACCCTTCATTTGAAGGAAAACCAAAGAAATCGATTTTATATTTCAACCAGCTGGAACGACGGTAAAAGGAAGTGAATTCTCCTGGGCTTCCTTTTCTATTAAAATAAAAATAAAATAATTTTAAAAATCCCAGCTTCTAGTCTGACATGTAACCAAGTGTTTTTTGGCCGCTGAAAAATCCTGTCATTGGTCAGGCTCGGCAATAGGCACATCCCATACACCTGGTGATGCGCGCTCAGCCCCGCATCCCGGGCCGCGGGGACAAAGCCGGGCGCGGGGATCTGTCAGGCCGGCGCCAGCCCCGGGCCGGCAGCTCAGGCGAGCGCGATGCCAGGTTAACAATCCGCAATTTGCCTCCCTCCTGGACGCCGCGGCAGCCCTCCATTTTGTCAGCCGCCTCAGTTTAAACGTTTTCCAAGTCGAAGGCAGAACTTGAGCATTTCTTCGGGAGCCCTCCGGGGCTTTAAAGCATCCCCGACCATTTTGCGCAGCCCGCTCAGAGCCGGCGCTCCGGGCTAAGCTCAGCAGGGCAGCCGCGCACGCCGCGGCTCACGGGCAGCGCCGAGCCCCCCGCGGGGCAGCCCCGGGCTCCTTCCCATCGCTTCTGCCGGCGGTGCCTCCGCCCGCCCCGCGCTCCGGCGGCGCCGGGCTTCCTCCCCGCACGGGAGAGGCAGGTGGATGCCGGGAGGAGGGCAGGGAAGGGACGGGACGGGAGGCAGGAGCCGCGGCGGGCAGCAGAGTGCCGGCAGCAGGTAGGGAGGGCAGCGCGGGGCGGCCGCCGGTGCCGTGCGGTGCCTTGCCGTTCCCCCTCCCTCCGGCCCCCATTCTTACCACCTGCGGAGGCGGCCGGAGCCTGCCCGGGCCGGGGCAGCGACCTGTCCACTGCGGGCGCTCTCCTCCGGAGGTGAGGGGGCGGCGGGGAAGGGCATGCGGGAGGAGGGAGGGAGGACTCCCGCCGCCCGCCTCTCTCTCACCTCCCTCCCCCTCCCCCTCCTCC